>CAUYLG010059357.1:0-28517 GCA_963573385.1 Cacajao melanocephalus | reverse complement strand
TTTTAAACTCCTGACCTCAGGTGATCTGCCCTCCTTGGCCTCCCAAAGTGCTGGGATTGCAGGCGTGAGCCACCATGTCCAGCAATATTTCAATTCTTAGCTAAAGTGGTAGGATGATACTTCTTCTGTAAATAGGATTCTGAGGAATTTGAACGCCTTAGAACAACACTTCTGACATCATACTACCTCAGCACCCAGTAAGTTGTTAGAAAAGACATAAAGAATACTCCAAATATGAACTATGGAATCCCTTTTTTTTTCCTGGAATGGGAGTAGCGGACTCACTTGAGCAAGCTGAGGGCCATCAGCTTCTTTGACACACCCACTCTTCCTTTTTTCTAATCTTTTTTCTAGTTATGGGTCCTATAGGCTTGAAGCAGTCACTTAGTCCCTCCGGGTTCAATTTTGTCATCTATAAAATGGACTGAACTCTCCTAAAGAGCAAATGCAAGCAAACTCTGTTAGTAACTGTCAGGAATCCTGGGTTGAGTAGGAAACAGAGGCCATATGCAGGTAGGAAGTAATATGATCTGTCTCTTAATAAATAAATATATTTGGCATGTTCAGACAGGATGACATACAAAACTCTTTTCAATGTAGCATTCTATGACACTAAGCTTACTGGTCACCAATTAACAGTGGTTTGCAACCTCTTTCCAATTGACATTTTAAAAAAACACACATGAAATCACATAAAAATCAAGATGTTTTGTTCCAGTTTGGAAAAATTAAAAGTAAATGGTTTTAGTTGGAAAAAAAATCTCATGAAGAAACTCTTCTGCTTTTTTGTAGAAGATTCAAGTAATGGTTTCCTCTCCTACTTCATGTAAAGAAAGTGGCCATATCTCTTAGAGAAATGAGGTTCACAAAGACACTGTAATGCCTTCCCAGTGATGAATTCCACAGCCAAGGCATGGACTACCTGTGACTGAAACAAAAACAATAGCTGCCGGCTGCCGAATGAATGGCCTGCAGTACTTTAATGTTGAGTGAATTTAAAGGTGAAGGGCAGACTACTGAGAAAAGCCTTTGATTCAAAGCCAAGATTCATAAAGTTGTATTGGCAAAATACAAGGTAAATCTTAGAAAAACAAAAACAAAAACAGGTTGTGTAACTGGCTGGATATTCATATCCCTTAAAATATTTCTCTACAGTAATTATCTGGTTTAATAATTAAATTTCAATTTGACTGTATTAACGACATGTTAAAAAATAAATTAGAAAGGAATCTTTAAATATATCAGGCTATGCAAACCTTGAAATGAGTTCTTTTGATGCAGAGACAGCAAGTGAGATTTACCTCTTGTAATCAATTCATGTGTATAGAGTCTCAAAAAGTTTTTAGATGTTAAAACTGTAAAATATGAGACAAGAAGTATTATTTTTGTCAGTACTTAACATTTTTAATTATCAGGGATGATCATACCTAGTTGCTTAGGCAACAATTTATTTTAAAAGATATAGCAGACAGGTAGCTATTCAGTACTCTCTTTATAACCTAAACATGTCTTAAAACCTTCTTAATCATTCTTATCCAAAACATTTTTTTTAGATAATACTTACTGTTAAGGCAATATTTAAGTTCAAATTACTTAAACAATTAATTTCCCAGCTGTTAAATATATACTATCATATTTAAGTGATTTGAACTTAGTTAAAACACTTTTTCAATGCTTCCCAATGAATAGCCTTCATCCTCAAACTCTTTATGTGAGAAGCAAATTGACAAAATTGAAGTGCTTTTAGAAATAGACTTTAATTGCTTATTAATAAGTTACTTATTAATTATATTGTGTTACAGTATTCTTAGGCTGATTTAGTGATAGCTAAGGGCAATATATCATTTAATCCATAGATCTCTCTGTTTAAATTATGTAGTGTATTTCCCACATATCGAATATGTAAGTAATTATTTTATACAATGCATTCAATCCGTTTTTTATTGGACAGTTCATGGTTATGTAATATATGGGTTGAATTAAGACTTTCAATTGTACACCTATTTGTGAATGTGTTTTATGACAGAGTTTCTGCTGCCATCGTCTTAAGTAATGGCTCTCTCCCTATTATAGTAAGATCATCTATTTAGAAGTATACTGCGTCAACCAAGAACTAGGAAATATGCCACAAAAGGGTCTTTCGGCAGCCAAAATAGATGCTACAAATGCAGGCTCCTGTTTTTACATCTAGCAGAGCCCTATGTGTGTTAAACAGCACGTATTTGCTTTTACTTTAATGTGCAACCCTGCCTAATTTGGTAGTCTTGTTTCTAAACCTACAGCTGATTAATAACAGCAAATTAGAGGGGATAGAAAAGCTGCTATGGGAAACATACTGATAGCAACGAGAAATCACAGCTGACAACTTGTCTACAAAAGAGAAAACAGAAAATCTACAAAACACACAACCTTAAAAAGCATTAGCAGACTGGGACCCACAGTGTGATCAGTAAATGACAAGGCATCCAGACAGTCCATAAGGGTATCACCATATAATAGAGCAGAGTGAAATAATTGATGTACAAAATGATGATCTTATACCATCATGAAAAAGGGTCGACCCTTAAACTGAGATTTTACGATATCCTTGTAAACCTTAAAAATTAGAAAATGATGATATAAATGGATCTTTGAAAATGATTAATTTATTGATAAGGCATCTAAAGAGAGACCTAAACATACTGGTTACCTAATAAAAGTCACCTGGACATAAATATTGATGATACTTTTTGACTTTCTTCTCAGAGATTTCAGAAGAGAGATGGCTTTAAGATTTAAAACTAGCTCGAACTTGCAGGGTCTCATACTCAGTGGTTATTTTATCTTTATAGCCATGTAATTGTTCTTGGTGATGTAGAAAAAGGGCTGGCAAGTGTTCTCTGAACATTTTTGTAGTGAAGGGGCTGTGTGTGTGCCTGTGCTTATTAATATGCCATTAAGAATAATCATTGTGAGAATTGTGAAGTTATATACTGTGGATTCATTAGCAACATACCACCATAATACTTTCAAAATTTAATGTTTACTAAATACATTCAAACTAGCTTTGAAGGTAATTGTAAGTAAGCACACACAAGCACACCCTTATATTTTCATCATGGAGAGAGAAAGTTTCCATTGGACTATTAGTAAAGGAAGACAAGACATTGTTTAGCTAGCATGAGGTCCTTTTTTTTTTTTTTTTTTTTTTCTACTACTATCATGGTCTGTTACTTGATTCTGGGCTCTGCGTGCTGTCACATAATATAGAGTTGTTGTTGAAATGGCTGCAGATTCTATACCCTGTGAATGAAACATGCATGTAACAGTTTTGTGAGCAAGGTTTTGGTAACACAGTGATGAAGAGATATTGGAGCTATGTTTAGGGAGAGTGAGATAATGATCCCATCTACTTGCTTACATACTCTTTTGGCTCTCTCTACTCAGATATATAATTATTACTTAAAAAAATTCTATTCCTTATGACTACCTGTCTTCAGAAGTTTTTAATCTTTGTGAATCTAGCTATCCTTGCTATTTGGAAATGATGTTTTTGACCTCTTGTGGGTTGGACTTTTGGTTTGTTTTTCCCATTAATGATGATAGAATTGCATGGATTTAGCAACCCAGAGGTTTCAAGTTTCATTTGTATCTAGTGGCATATGTTTGCAGAGGTAATGGATTTGCAGCCGTAGAAGATTGCAAAACCATGCGATACACAAAGAGGCCAGACCCTGTGACCTTGGCTTGATTAGCATGCCACTGTATGCATGTATATTTCAGAGATTATTACATCTTAGTGTTGTGGATTCTTAGCATGTTTAAATTTGATTTTCAAAACTTGCTCTTAAGGAAAACAGCGTGCTTTAAGCTTATGGTTTGTGAGTACTGCCTAGGTATACGTGAGTGCAACATGAGTTAACTGTTAGTAATAACCTCTGTGGGTGTTGGAGCAGACCCCATCAGCATTATTTATATAGCTCACGTTTAGAACAAGAACCTATAGCTTCAAATTCTCTGTGTCATTTGTTGTTTTTGAAAAAAAACATAGATGTAAATACTGTCCAAATCGCCTCTGTTGAAGAGTTCATTTGTTTTGCAAATAACAAATGGGAAAGTGAAATGCAAAGGGCACTTCTCTAAAATATTGTGTGGGTGCCTGTAATTTAAACTGATGCTACAGAAAGGAAGTATTATTTTTACAAACAAAACATAGTGGCTTAGTCATTTTCCATTTCTAGATGATGAATGTGTCATATGTCTGTATCATGTTTTTCTCAAAGTGAATGGCATACTATACTTAAAGTGAAGCAGCCTTCACTGTGGAGTTGCCAAGGTAACTGACCAGCAAGTATGCAGTTCAGCAGATTGCTGAAAGGCAATTGAGTACACATGAATAAAGAAATGTGCTTGTCATCTTCAAACCCAGGAGGGCCATGGTAGATTGTGTCTTGGTTCTGTAGATCGCAGAAATATTTTTTGTAAAAGCAGAAACTGAGATGTTCTCTGCAAGTTCTTGAAGTGAGATGATATGGAGTGGCAGGTACCCTTTCTTTAATGGTTCCACTTCAGGACATGTGGAGGGCAATGTAGAAAATGGAATCATTTCAGTATTATTTAATATGAACAACCTTTCATTTTGCTTTGCAAGCTAGCTTTTGCCAACTTATAGCAGCAAATACTAAGGGAGACTGTTTAGAATGTCAGTGAAGGATGATAATCTACAGGATGCTATCCTTTAAGTATTATATAGATTTAGTTCACTAATAGGAAAAAATTTGTGTTTGCCTCTGCCATACTTTGTATTACAATGTACATTCCATAGGCATTGATACAATTATTCAAATATACCAGACTCTCTTCTAGCTGCCGAAAAAATGGCAAGGTAAATAAAACTTAGTGCTATACTTCAAGGTATTTTTAATCTCTAGAAAGAATAATTTAGATAATTAGATAAACTCCAAAGAGATTCCCTTAGATTATTTGAAATGTTCTCTGCTTTGGATGTAGGGTTGTGATCCAGAATTTAAACACTTTGGTATAGAGTGAAATGACTTTGTAGCAGAAGTTCAAAACTCTCCCTATTTGACTCTTCTTTTCTTCCCAGTTTTGCCTCCCCCTACCTTAAATTTACCTCAGGATCCAGCATTACTGGCTTAATTCCCTTTCCTGAAAGGCCCCCACAGTATCCAGTATTATATGTTACATGTATATTTACTACTGAAATGCCCAAATTCCACATCTCTGAGTTTCAGAATCCTACTACTGTAGTACTTTAAGAGCCATATTGGATTCCACTTCTTCCATAAATCTCTTCCAGACCTGTCCAACCTTAATTGCTCCTCCCGTATTTCCAGGTGTTGCCAAAGCAGTTTTACCTCTGGGATAATACCAAATTAGGTGAATGTTGGTCTCCCAAACCAGATGGTGAACTCCTAGAAAGCAGTGACAGGGTGTCTTTCATCTTCATATTCCTCATAGCACCTTGCTTTCAGGGTACATTGTGGTATCAAACTGGTAAAAAAAACAAAGTGTAAAATTCTCATCTTTACTATTTTTCTGTGATTCATCCATTCTTGTTTTGGGGACTGGGATTATTCCTGCTGGTAAGTACATTCTTCTTGAGTAGAAGTTGGGTACTGTAAATGCCACAAGAAAAATCACTTATGAATACTAGTACAAAACAACTCAGGAAATAATAGGTCTCTCTACATACCTAGTTTAAACATAACTTGTAGTTTCCTTCCCTCTGTTACTTGGCCTTTGAAGTTGTGTTTTTAGGAGTAAAGCTGTAGATACGCGAAGGTACAAGCCAAATATTTTAGCTCAGTTCCCCCTTTTTTTGGCAGCAATCTACAGAACTGCAGGGATAAGTTTTCACAGATAAAGAAACATTTTGTGGGAGTTTTTATTTTTGTGCTGAAAAATGTAATGTCAGTGATCTTGCTATCCAAGGCTTTTAGTTCAGTTTTGAGCTTGGAGTAAGCAGCCTTGGGGTTCTTAAGGTTAATTATCATATTTACAAATCCACCAATGATTTGAAAGAACTGGCCTAATAGGGTTTATCTATCTAAAAATTACAGCCACTAGCCAATCAGGAAAATAAAAGCGCAGAAGGGATTGTAGAAGTGATTAGAGTAATGGCAATAATATGTTAGTGGAGAAGATGCTAGCAGAGCAAAAACAATAGGTGAAAACTAATCAAAACAATTGGCCATTTTAATGTATTTACATGATAAGTCTTAAGTAACTGGTAAATCATGAAATTTGCTTATATCACTTAAATAAATTATTTGGCCTGAATTTTATTATGTAATTGTTACTGCTTATTTAGGATGCAGCATAATATAATAGATTCTATTGTTTGAATTATTAAATATCAAGATCAGGGAAAACTGAATAAATCATTTCTAAGAGAGATACAAGGAATGAATACCCAGAAAAAGCATCCAATGCATTTTTGTAAGTTTTCACGAAAGCCACATTACATGTATTAATAGTGTTATACAGTCTGACATGTTTTGTCTAGAAAACAATTAGTACAGTATGAATTCTTACTACTTAAAAATTACTCTATGTACTTTGCTTGAAAGAAAAGGAAAGAAGAAAAAAATCTGTAGCAATTATGTAGCTGGTCAGTTCTCATGATATATTTTGTTGATATTCCAAGTAAAAAGAAATTACCAAAATGATATTATGGATGTCTTCATTATTTTGTCTATGTATGTGCCTAATTTTGAATATATAGTGTTTGAAAAGGCTCTAAATACAAATCAGGAGAATGTTTTCCCGTTTTGTCCTGAAATCACTTCTGTTTAAAACAATCATTATTAACAGTTTCCTTGCATGTTGCTTCAGTTTTCCCAGAAATGTCTACATAGTGAGGACCCCTCTTTATAAATGGTGTAAGCTGAATTATCAAGGGCATATCTTATTATTTGTCTTTCTGTCACTTATCTTTCCTCTTTGTTTTCAGTGTATACTATTTTCTGCAAGGTACACTCCGATCGGAATGTATATCCATCAGCAGGTGTCCTCTTTGTTCATGTTTTGGAAAGAGAATATTTTAAGGGGGAATTTCCACCCTACCCCAAACCTGGTATGTTCTTTGTGAGGAAAAAAAAAGTAGTTAACTTACTAAATTTTTTGTTTAATTTGCATAATCCAGACTATATATGATAAAATATCATTAACATTATTTCAAATGGTCTGAATATGTGATAAATTGTAGGATATTTCTCATTTTGAGATTAGAAATTTAATTACAGACAAAAATTTATTTTTGAATTTTAAAGAAAGCATATTTCTGGATTTTCAGTCTTGAGTGTTATGTCTCTGAAAAGTGATGTACCTATATTCACATGGAAATAATTATAGCTGTAAACTTATAATTTTCCATATTAAGACCTAGATTCTCACATAGCACACTGATTTTTGGAAAACTATACATATGTTGTAGAGGAGAATGAAAAATGGCTCTAGGTAAGAATTTTTAAAAAGCTTTTATAATAGGAGGTAATTTTGTATAACTTCATAATATTATGGAGATTAATTTTTCCTTTTAAGTGATACCAATTATGAAGTCTTATTTAATTCACTATTGTTTTAAATATATTATTTTAAATGATCATAAATGTCATCAAATTAATGAAGATACACAAAGAATAGCAAGAGAAGACATATCATTATAACTCAAGTAACAAATAAAAACAAATTTTTTGAAAATTAGATTGTGTAAGAATATGTTTTTAGCATTAGAATTGATATAACTATTCTTTTTGAAGATTACATGATGAATACTGTACCTGAAAACTCTTACAATATAGTTAGCCATGTGCCTAATGGTATGCAAGAAAAAGAGGTAGTCTTTTCATCAATTATTTTTTAAAAATGTTTTCTTATGAGGCATCCCACATTTGCAAAACTATATGGCTCAACCTTTTGAGCAGCAGCTCTAACATTTTGGAAGAATAGCATGTAGTTAAGAGCATAGTTTCTGGAGTCAGCCAGGATTAAATGCTATTACAGTTTTACCATTTAATATGACCATGAAGAAGTAACTTAATGTGGAAAATTACATATTCCATCAATAAAATTAGAGCTAATACTAGTAGTAGGTTCATAGGTATGTGTGAAAATAGATGAAATAGGGCTTGTAAAACATTTAACACAGGGCCAGGGATTTGCTAATAAATGATGCTGTTATTGCTTGTTATTAATAAATGCTGTAATTAGTACAGTTGTTATGGATTTGTAACATCTTTTTCATCCTATCCTTCAGTGTTTTAAAATCACATTATTTTTGTTTTGATGATACTTTTAAATTTTGGAATATATTTAATTCTCATATGATAGTGTCCAGAGATTCATGAATGGAGTATTTCTCAAAAGAATGAGTACATCAGCATGATTAGGAAATTTTCATGTAAAATAGTTGTCTCACTGGCAGAACTCTCTCACTGTTAGGTGACCAAAAATATATGTCCAAGAAAATTGTATTAATCTACTTTCTTTATTGCATCAAATTTTGAGACAAATAAACAAACAAAAGGATTTTTTTTTTAACATGGGGCCCTAATCTAAATTCTCAGGTGGGTTTTGTCTGTGTGTATTTAGTTGGCTACAAATGTAAGAAAAGAATTTTAGGCAGAATGTTTTGATTGAAACTACCAAAGCAACATGTGTGAAAATAACTGTCATGTCTTAATTCTCTGTTTCTTATCTAGGCGAGATTAGTAATGATCCCATAACATTTAATACAAATTTAATGGGTTACCCAGACCGACCTGGATGGCTTCGATATATCCAAAGGACACCATATAGTGATGGAGTCCTATATGGATCTCCAACAGCTGAAAATGTGGGGAAACCAACAATCATTGAGGTAATTTACACCTGGAAAGAGCAAAACTCTGTGTGTGTGTGTGTGTGTGTGTGTGTGTGTGTGTGTGTGTATGTGTATTGTAATTTGAGTTTTAAGTGTTGAAATTAAAGTTCCCTGATAGTGGTTTTTAATATTTTGTGCATGGAAGCACAGTAGATAACGTTTGGAAACGTGCCATTCTTTTCTGTTTATCTATAAAGTTTTTGTCTCAGCTTTTATATTAAAAATGACAGTCTAAATTGGTGAAAAAATGATATTTAAAAGAAATAGTTATTATATGAATTCTATTTGAGAAAATAATTGTAGAATTGATATACTTATTTGCTCTGTATTTTGAATTGAAGTTTTATGTTCATTGAAACATAACCATTCAACAGACATCTTACATACCCCTACTATGTGCCAAGCATTGTCATAGGTGCTTAGGGATAGAATGATAACAGGTGAGTCTTGCCATGTCTTACCATTCAGGGGTTGGAGGACTGGGATGCAAACAATACTTAGCCAACACTATAATAACTGCTATAGTAAGAAGGTGCTGTTTGACACAGAGTCGTAAGAAGGTAAAGAATTTACTTCACAAAGTAGAAAGAGGGCCATCTTGGACAGAGGAAACAACACATCAAAATCTTGAAAGTATAAGAAAAGCCACATGGTCTCAGAGAATTATAAGTGTGGCTGGAATAACATGTACCCCAGTAGGCAAATGATGGGAATGGAAGGTGTTGATGTTGGTAGGGGCAGATCTTTGAGGGTTCTGTAAGCCATCCTGATGTGTTTAGCCTTTATTCTAGAAGTGATGGTGATGTTACCATTCATCAGGTCTTCACCAGCACCTAGCATCATACCTGGGAGATATTAGAAATTAAAACAGCAACAACAAAACAGTTGTTACATTGAATATTTAGTGGGAATTAATATAATACTTAAATGAATGGATGTAAAAGCTAAAAGTGGCTCACTATTTATTGTACCCCCAAAAATAAGAATTACAATGACAATTAATGACAGGAGAGTCCTACCATAGTTTTAGGTCTTGATGTCCCGAGAAACTTAGATTCTAATATAACTGTCCAATCCCATAAGGATTTACTGGTGGTGGTCAGGGCAACAGCGTAGAAACTACCAGTGGAATTGCTAGGAGCTTGTACAGGTCCCAGTTGACATGTTGTCTATCAGTTACAAACTTTCAGAGGATTACATCCTATGGATCTTTCCCCGACGTTTTAGTCAACTGTGGACTGTGGATATGAGCTTCCACATTGGCCACTAATTTGGAATTGAAGTTTGAATTAACTGTTCAGTGATTTATATCTATAAATCTTATTCCTTAAGGCAGTGTAGCTATAAGACAGAAATGTGCTTAGAAGAAACAAATTAGTTTGAACTATTGCCAAATTAATTTTTTAAAATATTCAGTAAAAGTTATAAAAGAAATAAGTAAATGCAGTTTACCACATTATCAGATTAAAGAGGGAGAAACAACATAATTGCCTTGATAGTGGTGAAAAGTGTTTACTACCTATTCGTGATAAGAAAAAATAGCTCTTAGCAAACTAGGAATAGAAGTAAACTTCCTTAATTTGCCATGTTTTACCAAAAGTAACAACAAACATCATTCTTTATAGTAAAATGTTAGAGAAATTTCATTTAAATTCAGGAACAAAACAAGAATGACTCTGTCTGATAAGTCTGTTATAGAACATATTGGAAGTCTGAGCTAGTACAGTAAAGAAAGAAAAAGAAATTAAATCCATAAGGATTTAAAAAGAAGAAATGGAAACCATCAATGATATAAATAGTCTATAGAATATTAAGAATCTTAGGAAAGTCTAGCAGTGAACTGTGGGATCAATATGTTGTTACATTTCTATACATGAATAGCAAGTATTGAGAAAATGCATGTTTAAAAAAATAGCATTTTTAATAGCAGCAAAAATGTTGAGGAACTAGGAATAAATCTAACAGAATATATGCCAGGTCTCAAGTCTTGGTAGATTAAGGATTACATGTAAAATGCAAAATTTTAAACAATTATATAAAATGTAGAAAAATCTCCTTCTGACCTATAGATAGGGAAGGATTTCTTAAGACCTAAATATTTTTATTTAAGAGAAAAAATTGATCAATTTAACTATATGAAATTTGTGAATGTCTGTTCGTCAGCCATTAAACCAGAGCATGGTTTAAAATGATGAGCCACAAACTGGGAAAAGATATTTTCAATACATATAGCTGACTAAGAGTATCTAAATGAAACTAAATCCTGCCATTAAATAAGAAACAGATATTTCACTAAAGAGGAGACACAAATGCCAATAAACTTAAGTAGCATACTCTTATGGGTAATGAAGAATATTCAGATTGAGATCACAATGAAAATTTTGCCATCAGTAAAATTTATTGCAGATGGATGTGGAAGTTGGCATCATTATTTTGGAAAACAGTACTGAATATCTCATATAGTTGAGTATCCCTGTACCTTATGATCTGGCAGTCCTACTTCTAGCAATATGCCCCAAAGAAGTACTTGTGAATGCCCTCCTGGAGACACGTACAATCGTGCTCATCAAGCAACATTTATATAGTACAACACTGGAAAGCCACAAAACAATAGAGATCCAAAAGTCTATCAGCAAGAGAATGTGTTAATCTTGATCTATTCACAACAGTGAATATTCAGAGCAATGATGAACTTAAGCTTGCCCAACAATATGGATAAATGTTTTAAACACAATGTTTAATTTAAAAGAAAGTACTAGAAGACTACATATAATAGTTTGCCATTTTGGTAGAACTCAAAAACAAGCAAACTAAACCATATGTTTTAAGCATTCATGTAATTATAATAAAACTGTATTTTAAATAAATGGATTGTTAAACACCAAATCCAAAATGACTACTTCTGGTTGGCGAGAGGCAAGGGCTTAGGCTAGGAGAGAAACACATATACGGAGATGGTTTCATAAGAGTTCATTATGAGTGCACTCATTATATACTTTAACATACAGTGTTGTGAATATGTATAAAAATATATTAAAACAATAAAAGTGAAAGTTTACCATATATTTCATATAATGTAGTGATTTCTCTGTAAATAGCTCATTTTTACATTCATTTATAGTAACAGGTATAGTATTTTTAAATATTATTCTATCTTAAATATACAATATTTAATTATACAAGTCTACTAATTCATTCAGTAGATGTTTATCTGAAAATTTAGATTTTAAGCATCTAAAATAGATCGGCTCTATTTTAGAAATTGGGAAATCAAATAGAGAGCATGCACATATAGACACACACATACTCTTCTGTTTTGAAGGTTTCACATCATCATTAGTAAAATCTGAGGATATTACAGCAGTTAAGTGTCTCATTGGAAGTTATAGAAGGACTACATTCTGTTATAGCTGTTAAAATTAAGCATTAACTATAAAACCAGATAATAAAATTCTTCCTCCTGATATGAAATATTCTTCACTCCCTTCAATAGTCTGCATTATTTAAAAATAAAGACATTTATTGGAATTTATGAAACTTATAATAATGAAATTTGTGATGATTAAGGGAAGGCTGGCCATAAAAATATTGCTATTAATTTGAAAACATCTATTTCTTTTTCCTAAGCTGGAGCTTCATGATATTGTAACAAATAGTAGAGGACTGATACTTTTTATTGAAAATGTGATTACATTTTTTGCAGGGTAAACTTTTCAAAAGATGAAGTTCCTCAAAATCTATTTTGCATTATTCATGTTTCATTTGAGCAAAAGTTCCTAGTTTGTTTAATGGCTAGTCTTAGTTTTAATGTTTGGTGTGAAATTAATTGATCATGTGTCCCAACAGATAGCAGCAAGGAAATAATTAAAGTTGATGGAAATTTGACAAATCATGGAGAGAGAGGTTCTTTTAACTTTATGAAGTTATATGCCTTTCAAAATATATACATTTTAAACATTGTCAAAGGTTTGGAATTATTTATTTCAAAATTCTTACTGTTCTAACTCAGTCTTTTCAATAACTGCAACTTACTTTTTTTTACACTCATATGGGATGTATAAAAATCTTTGATACTTGTTTTAAAATGCACAGGAATATTTATTTTTTGTTGAAATCAGTTTTATTCTACTCTTTTGTCTCAGTGTCACCTCAAGCTGCAGTCATTGCCAGAAGTTTAGTGCTGGGATTCTAAGACTTTTTTTTTTTTTTGAGGTACTGCAGATGTGTCTGAATGATTTAATATCTGTTATAGAGTTAAATAGTCTTTAAGTTTTGAAGCCATATCCTGTTGTTGGCCTTGCTTTGTGTGTTGTTTGTACTGGCTGTTTCTGAATTGACTTTGATGTAAGTCTATTGACTCTGCAAATGTTTACTAATATTTGACTGTTTGAAGGGATTGATTTGTGCTTTTGAGCATGTTCCATAAGCTTTATGGACTATGATCCGTACTACTTTACTCCCATCATAAGTGAGATGTGATTTCCAAAGGGTTATTTATGACATTTTTTGACTGATCGGTGTGCAGTTTAATACTAAATGCAAAAAACACAAAGATGTGCTTGTTTTAAAGTGTACTTTCCATTATAATTCTTAAACTCCATTTAAAAATACAAAAAGATATTGTTTATGTTTTTTTGAAATTTTAGAACATCACCGGTAAGTAATTCATAATGGTTAATCCATTTACTAATGATGCATCTGCATTGCTACCAGCGCTTAATGGCCTTCTTTCAAAGAGTCATTCTGATTTTAACTTTTTGTTTCAGCACATTAAATAGACCTGACTAATTATTTATTTTCCCATAATATTGCTAAAAGCTCTGAGGTCTCATTGCCCAGAGAAGGAATATATTGTAAGTATATCAAGAAGTAATGAAAATGGAAAGAACAATTTGTTTTCATTTTAATCCTTAATGAATTTCATTTTACAAAGAATATTTCACTTCTTTAATGTGGTTTTCCTTTTATAATAGATAACTGCCTACAATAGGCGCACCTTTGAGACTGCAAGGCATAATTTGATAATTAATATAATGTCTGCAGAAGGTAGGTATGAAAATATGTTGATCATTTCCTTATTTACAAGAAGTATTTCATTATGTTTTAAACTATGTAAAATATAGTTAAGAATTTTAAAATGCCACATACCTAATATAACTGATGAAATAATAAGATGTAGAAAAGAAAACTAAGCAATGTCTAATTTGTTATAAATTATCATGGTGTGTTATGATGGTGAAAAGCTCAGATAGGAAGCCAAACAGAGAGGCCCCTTACTTCTCTAAGCCTTTTTCATCATCTTAAAATGGGACTAACAATAGCATTTTTCTCATAAGTATGGGGTAAGGATTCTACGAGTTAAGGCTTGAAATGTGTTTATCACAGAGCTGATCACAAAGTGCACAGTCAATAATTATTAGCTGTGATTGCAACACTACACTTTAGCCTAGGTGACAGAGCAAGACCCTGTCTCAAAAAAAAAATACTAGCTGGTTTTATTATTTTATTAAAAAATTTACTATAGGTAATAGTGTAAGTATATGTGATAATACAGAGTTTCTGGAAAACAGAAATAAACTATAATTTAGGGCTATAGTTATAACAATATAACAAATTGTTATATAAACTATATCAATTTCCTTCCTAAATAGTTAATAATGTATTAGTAATTTGTAGAGTCTATCAGCAATTTAAAGTTTCAAAAGCTCAAATTATGAGTGATTTCCTAAGAATTTTGAAGTTTGGGGATAAGGAAGTATTCCAAGAATTTCACTCTCAAATATTTTGACCCTTTTTTATCAGTTGACTGGGAAAATACCACCAAATACTTTGTATTTAATTTTTTTAATTTTTTTTAAATTTGGGATGGAGTCTTGCTCTTATCACCCAGGCTAGAGTGCAATGGTGTGATCTTAGCTCACTGCAACTTCCACTTGCTGGGTTCAGGCGATTCTCCCTGCCTCAGCCTCTGGCGTAGGTGGGATTACAGGTGCCCGTCACCACGCCTGGCTAATTTTTTATATTTTTAGTAGAGACAGGGTTTCACCTTGTTGGCCAGGCTGGTCTCAAACTCCTGACCTGAGGTGATCCATCTGCCTTGGCCTCCCAAAGTCCTGGGATTACAGGCATGACCCACTGCGCCCAGCCTGTAGTTAAGATTTATAAATCACAGAATTATCCTCCCTATGTTAGATATCATTTATGACAATGACGGGAGGGAAACTGATTCAGAATTTTTTTCCTCTCAAAACAGTAAAACAATTGTGTATTCTCGATTGGGGAAATTTTGCATCTATTTACTAGTGCAACTAAAAACAAGCAAACAAGAAAATGGTTTTGTTTTTGTTTTTTTTTAGACAGAATTTCGCTCTTTTTGACCAGACTCAGACTGGAGTGCAATGGCACGATCTCAGCTCACCACAACCACCACTTCCCAGGTTCAAGCAATTCTTCTGCCTCAGACTCCCAAGTAGCTGGGATTACAGGCATGTGCCACCACACCCAGCTAATTTTGTATAGTAGAGATGGGGTTTCTCCATGTTGGTCAGGCTGGTCGTGAACTCCCGACCTCAGGTGATCCACCTACCTTGGCCTGCCAAAGTGCTGGAATTATAGGTGTGAGCCACCATGCCTGGCCAACACCAAACATTTTATCAGAACCTACTAATTTAGAATTCATAGTAATGCAGTCAAGGCTGGGTTAACAATTACTTTTATACCATATGAAAGAAGGAATTTCTCTAACATTAAACATACGTATGGAGAGATTGCTTTAAGACTTAAACCCCTTTAAGTGAATGTTTTTCCCCAAGTGTTTACCAGTATCAGTTGTAGACAACAAATGTGCAAGTTTAAAATTTTAAATGACCTTCATATATGAAAAGCAAGTCCAAGTGCCAGTTCTGTGGGCCTGGACAGAAGACTCTCTGTCCACTCTTCCACTCCCCAAAGGCTTTTAGTAGGTATTTATGTTTTGATCAGGGAGATTTTCGTTCTTGACTACAGTGGTGATTGGATTCTTGCATGCTATCTAAGCTGCCCCTGTAGAACTGGAATACTCTTACTGAGCAGAATAATTGAAGAGTTTCCTTCCTCCTTGGGAATTCATCATTATAGTTATAAAGTTATACTGCAGTGGCTTTGGACCATCTCACCTCACCATTGTGCTCTCAAAGGGACTCAAAACTCTGTCAGGTGTGAGAGTTCCTACAAACTGAAAGCTTGATCTATAATTTGAACTTCTTCCTTCTCAAATCTAGTGTCAGGTGCTACAGATACAGAGTACTCAAGGCATCTCAATATGTTGTTGACATATGGGGACCCATGGTCAAGTAGATACTAACGCAAAACTGCTAGACAAGGGTAGGATTGAAAATTGGCAGCAGAGCTCTTTGTCTAAATAAGGGGTTTGGAAGGTGTGCTAGTGAGAAGCAGTAGCATACAGGTTTTAGAAGCCTCCACCTTTGCCTCAGGCAGTGCTTATTCCTCTGCTTTTTATGTAGGGTTAGTGGCCCAAACCTATTTGAACCACTGCACTAAAGTCCGTCCATTTGTCCTTGCTGGTCTAGACAGAAATGTATATGTGCAGTAGGATGTACATCTTTGAGCATGGCCTACACTCATGTTATTTATCCCAGATAAGATTTGGGAGAAGAAATAACAAAAGTTGTATATCAGGGTAATCATGCTCTGTCCAACTCCCTGCCCAGCTGTCTCCTGTTCTGAGAGACCTAATGGGAAATTAGTCATGTAGACTCACACAGCATGAAGCTCAAGGAGAGTACATAAAGTGATTCTCTAAATTGGGTTTGGCGACTCTGAGGCCTGCCACCAATCTGTTGGCCTACTGTTCTCTTGGCCTCTGTGATTTCCAAATATAGCAGGCATGGGATTTCCCCAGAGTTAGAAAGCTGCTGTGACTCATCTCTGGGAGGCCTGGCAGCAGCTCTTGGATGGGTAGACAGCAGGCAGCTGCCCAGCTCAGAGCCTCTGAGGGGTGTGGTGGCAACCACAGGCTTTGCAGCGAGTCTTAGAAAAGGAGCCATGAAGCGGGGTCACATGGAACAGGAAAAGTCAGATAACAGTTCTCCAAAATGTAACATTGATCATAAGAAAAAAGTTTTACATACTTTTTAAGAAAACTGGATGTAAAAACATTGAATGAAATGAATAGATTTTAGACTTCTGGCATATTCAAAAGCTATATTTGATATTATTTGTAACTATTTATTGTCAAGAAACTTCTTCATAACCTATTTCTACATGACTATTTCTAGGAATGTGGCTAAATGTAGCATGATTAAGCTATTAGTTATTTGTATAGAACAGGAAATATATCTGTATAAAACAGGAAATTTATTTGCATAAATGAGAATAAATACATTTTAGATTGCAGATGGGCTATACATTAAGCAAATGTAACAAAATCGTAAGCAGAACATGTGACAATATAGAAGATAAGTAGAGAACTTTCTATGATTGGGCTTTGAAAAACTAAATCTTTAGAATATGATGACCACACTCTAGAAAACTCTGTTGAAAATTCTAAAGTCATAGTTTCTTCCCTGACTTCATCTCAGGCATCAGATGTCCTTTAATATCAAAGACGCTTCATAAGAAATAAGTTAATCAAGATTTCAAGTACTTAATGTAATTTTTATTTTTTGTTCATTAAATTGAAGTGGAATATTTTACAGACACATGAATTTTATTGAAATAAATGAGAGGATATACGTAGTGTAATTACTACTGGGGACTTTAAATCTGTGTAGCATCCAGAAACATTTTCTTGTCCTTTTAAAGTACAAATTCAGATAATCAACCTTTTCATATTATTATAATAAGAGCTAACGTTTAATATTTTATAAGCTCCTACTATGTGTTGGGAGCTCTGCTGAGCACTTTATATATGTAGTCCCTTTTAGCATAGATAAAAATCATATGAGGTAAGTTCACATTAT
This sequence comes from Cacajao melanocephalus, assembly GCA_963573385.1. NCBI lineage: Eukaryota > Metazoa > Chordata > Mammalia > Primates > Pitheciidae > Cacajao > Cacajao melanocephalus. The sequence continues at coordinate 10,691 of CAUYLG010059357.1, read as the reverse complement.
GAGATAAGCTTCTGGACCTCTCTAAAGATAAGCTTTCACATATGAAAGTATAGAGAAAAATATAAGCAGCTACTCACTGTCTTGTTGTGAGAATTAAAATCTGTAATTCACCTAAGTCCCCTAGCTTGGCCTGCCTCATAGTAAATATATTTTTTAAATTAACCTTTATTCTTACAGAAATATTATTAAATAAACAAAAAGCTATTCTTTATCTTAAGAATGTTCTGTATTAGAATATAGAGTGATGATTTGTAATTGAATAGCAGCATTTGAGTTACAAATTATATTTTTTTACAGTTTCTTATATTGATAATCTGAATTTGACAAGGGGTTGTTTAACAATGTTAATTGTGGGTGGGGTACAGGTAAAGTGGCTCATGTCTGTAATCCCAGCTCTTTGGGAGACTGAGGCAGGCAGATCACAAGCTCGAGACCAGCCTGTCCAATATGGTGAAAGCCCATCTCTACTAAAAAATATGAAAGTTACCTGGGCATGGTGGTGCATGCCTGTAGTCCCAGCTACTCGGGAGGCTGAGGCAGGAGAATTACTTGAACCCAGGAGGCGGAGGTTGCAGTGAGCTGAGATCACACCACTGTACTCCAGCCTGGGTGATAGAGTGAGACTCCATCTCAAAAAAAAAAAAAAGTTAATTATGAAATATTTAGAGGGAAATTTTGATGACACATTTGGGAAGAAAAAATATTAAATCTTCAACAATGTGAAGTGGCATTACATGAGAACTTTATAATTGTTCTAGAATATTTAATTATACTGTGATTAAAAACTGAAATTGTTCTGGTTTTTAGAATTCTTATTGACATATAATTGATATTTATTTCAGAAAAAAGCAGTATTTTGGCCTGCTCCCCAAAAGATGAGTAATGTAAATTTAAAATACAAATTTAGCTTTTCTTATTTCTTTTGGCCAAATTCTAGAATTATAAATTGCGCTGACGATCCTCTGGTGAGCCTTGGATTTTATTATATTGTAGATAAAGTCCTGTGTCTAATGTCTATTATGTTTTTAGATACATCCTCTGTTATACAGAAAGCCTTTAAAGTCCGTATTAATATTATTCCCTGCTGCCAGGATTATGACAGAATTCAACATGTCGCAAATTGTTCTTTTGTTTCCCTTTTAAAAGACTGCTTCACTAAAGATATGCCTATCATTTTTCACCAAAATTAGACTTCCCATTGCCATATCAAGCAGAATTCTTCATTAAGAATATGAATGTAGAAGAAATGTTGGCCAGTGAGGTTCTTGGAGACTTTCTTGGGGCAGTGAAAAATGTGTGGCAGCCGGAGCGACTGAACGCCATAAACATCACATCGGCCCTAGACAGGGGTGGCAGGGTGCCACTTCCCATTAACGACCTGAAGGAGGGGTAAACAGACCTTTATCTCATTGCCTTAAATATAGATTTTTAAATATGGTAATCTTATCAAATTTATTATAGATGGAAGATGGCCTATTGCATTTTTCTTTTTAATAAAAAATAGATATTGTAAAGATATGAGCATACTAGTAATTTTCTATATTGACAAAGATGTTGTGTTAATGATTCTTTATATCTCAAGTTCCTGGTCTGGGAAATCTAATTGTAGATGAAGATCAGCATCATAACTTATAGCACTAAGTCTTTTGTACCTTCCATAAAGAAGCTGATTATTTAGGGCCACCAATTTCAAAGGAAATGGACGTCCCAGTTATTAGCTGCAGAGGGATGCACAGACTGCTGTAACTTTATTCTAGGAAACTATTTCTTCGTCTTTAACATTCTTTCCACCATGTGTCGGTGACTGATGGCTGGGGTGGATTTGAAACCCATTCCTGTGACACAAGGGCCTAAAGCCTGACCTTGTCACTCACAAGCTGGGTGACACTGGGCAAATCCTGAACTCCTCTGTGCCTCAACTTCCTCATCCCATCCTGTAGAGATTATATTCTTCCTCAGAGTTGTTATAATGATTAAGTGAGATAATGTATTTGAAAGAGATTCTGTCGGTACTCAAGCCGTGCATATAGAAAGCATGACTTCTGTCCTTGTGGAGGTCAAGAAACAATCCTGCCTGGGTAAAGTTATTATCAAGACAAACTTTGATCTTTAATTTTTAATCTGTAGGTTGAGGCAGATTTACTTTTTCTCTCTCAGTCATATAAAAGTACAATCTGTGGAATAAATCACATTTTGCATAGCATATTTCCCTTTCAGCTTCTCCTTAACCCATAATCCTGGAAACACTATTATACAGGTGATATCTGGAATTAGCTAGAATATCTGGGTCAGGAAGAATTAAATTTAAGGATAGCTTTAAAGGAAAACTATGTTGGAAATAAGGGAAAATATCACAAATAAACGTGGATGCAGTCTGTGGGAGTAGGTAAAAGTCAAATGGGGAAAAGCAGTGAGCTATAAAATCCAACTTTAAAATTTCAGAATTAAATTTTATCTTCTGTGTTATAGCAATGGATTTTCGAGTCAGTCAAGCATACCTAGAAGTCCTTTGAAGAAAATGGTTGCTTTACTTCTTGTCTATGTGCTGGTTGGCTTTCCATATGAAAACATAATTCTAGAGCTTAAATTTTCACTTCATAGTTACAACATGGTTCTCTTTCCTATAAAGTAATTAAAGTAGAACCGTAGAATGAGATGAACGGGGGTATCTTCTCTAAAGGCATTCTCCAAATCTGGAGGTTTTTAGACAGTTTTCATAAGGTAATGTGTTCCACAATTGTTAAAACAATGACCAAAAAAATGTTGGAGGAAACAGCACAAAAACAAGGCATTGGTAGAGTTTTTCATTGTTGTGCTTTATTCTGGTCTCACTTTTTCTCCAATTAGTGCAGGTCCCACTTGTCAAGGTACTTTTAGAACCTGAACTAAACTAAATCGAACCAAGCAACTTCCTAAACCAAACTGTGACCTAAAGCACTGCTTTCCGACTATGTCTAGCCTGAGAATTGCCAATAGAACATTACTAAAAATATAGATAGGTTCCTGGCCTTTGATTCCCTCTAGAGACTGATTCTTTGAGCCTAGGGCTGGGCCTGAGCATGTGACTCTATATTAAGAACAGAATTTTTGTCCTACAAGTACTTGTTTGAGAATTCAATCACTAACTGACTGACCCCCAACACCTGCTAGAGGGTGGCACATGCTGTGTCAGATATTTGAGAGAATCAGTTCTGTGGCATTTATTTGGACTCTTGTCTCAGATCCCTTCCCAACTAGAAATGCTTTCCATGAGTTTTAATTTAATGTTAAGCCTTAACCTTTACAAAATATTCATATGAGGAGTCTTTTAAAATAGCATTTCTATAAATTGTACACAATGCCAACTCTATTACTCCAATGTCCCTATGCAAACACTCATAAAATAAAATCCTACTTGAGTTACAATTCGAAAAGAAAAGTTTGTCCCCTCAAATGATTTTGCATGTTTTCTTTAGTTGTTATATAATAGCATGGCAATAGAAACAATTTTTTAGCCCTGTTGCCTTAAATTTAGAAATAAATCCAATGCTTAACTAGTGCTTTCTTTCCTTTTTAATGGTGTATATTATGATTTTTAATTCACTTTCTGTCTTTGTATTTTCTTTTGAAAATATCAGGTTCTATAAATCCTTTAAAAATCAAATATTGAAAAGATCAAGAAGTAGGGTCAGAGCTAGCAAAGGAATTATATCCCTTTTAAAATTTTTTATTTAAAAATATATTCATACACTTCAGAAGTATTAACTAAGCACCTAATAAATGTGTTCTGTTTAATACTTAGCAAAGTTTTAGTCCCAGATTTAAATTTAAAAAAAGATCTCCATGAAATGATTTCCTAAACAGTAGATAACCAAGAGTAGCCCTCTGTAGTAGATCCTCAGAGTAAATCTACTACGCTTCTACTGCCTAAAGTGTCATTAAATGTCCATCCCCGAGAGCCCAACCTGCAGCATCTTGATTCCTCAGCCTTCTTGATGAGCATTTGTTTTTTATTCATTGCAGAACTCACTGTCAACTTTCAAACTTCTAAATCAAACAGAAAATGATTAAGATTTACTTCAAAGTACGTAAGCTCCTGCAAAGGAAGGCTGAGCCCTCTGAAAAGATTCATTTTCACTTGCCAGACCCGTAACCCCAGGGTAACTGTGCTGTCTCTGGGCATGGTCTTGGTGCTACTTTTGCTCCTGATGCTGAGCCAGAGGCTAAGGACTCATGGTTGTATTTAGCCTGGGATAAAGCTGGTGGAAAGATGAGCAGGTTCGTATTTCATTCCAGGCGTGTCATGGCTGCCAACTACAGGCGAGTGATGTAGTGTAAATGGTGGCTATGAAGGGAATGATGGGGTGTGAGGATTAAAGAATATACTCACTTTTCCTAAGAGATTGTCAAACCTACCACTATTTCCTCTGGTTACCAGAGCATGTGGATCTAGCTTCAATCAACAACAGAGAATTCTAGTTTATTCTCTAGACCATCTCACAAAGTACTCCCTCTGATTGTCTGCTTTTTGCTGTATGTCAAAGGCCTCAGTGAGAAGTTATACTTGAGGAAAAGAATGAAAGTCAATGGCTGCCCAATACTGGTCTGTTGGAAAGTCATGATCCTGGGCCAATTTCAGTAGAGTTCTGAAATTGTCTCCATATATGGTAACTTACAGAATTGCCCTTTATTCTTAAATGATGTCCCTTTTGTAATTTTGGAACAAATATCCTTTCTTTTATTGAATAGTGGTGGTACAGGAATTTTCAAAAGTGCCTTTGATAAACTAAAATTGGAAACCTTTATGAGTCCATTTTTATAACAAAAAACAAATGAAGTCAATGCAACTATATGTTTAATATCTACTCTTCTGAGTTCTATCATTTTTTCTTTCATAGTTTAAGGTTTATTCAGTATTTTTTTTAATGGGAGAATATTTCATTAGTTTCTGGAGTACAGTGATTTTAAAAACACAATCTAGGTTGCAGTCTACTAGGGAGTAGGCAAATAATCAGATAATTAATATCAGTACCACAGTTGTGGTTTTAAGTACCACTATTGAGGCATCACAGAGAGCGCTCCTCCTCACTACAGGGCTATGCCTGGAAAAGGTTTATAAAGGAGATGAAGCCTGATCTGAGTTGAAAATATCAGTACAAATTAGCCTCCTGAGAAAAAAAGAAATGGGAATGCTGCATGGGTAAGGGCTTGGGTGAGTCCCTTAAGTAGGAGAGAGCATGGTGGATTCAGAAATCTACTTAGTGTGGAAATGGAGAAAGAGATCCAGAAGTGAGTTATGAAAGGGGCAAAGACCAGACCATCTAAGACCTTGTCTTCTGGGAAAAGTTATTTGGATTTTATGCTGAAGCATTAGGGACCTGTGCAGAAAATGGTTGATACTAAAGTTTCTGCTTTAGAGAGATCACACTTGTAGAATAAGGAAGACTGAAAGGTGGAAATGCTGTGTGGATATAGGTGCTGGGATTTTAGGGGACCCAATAGCATCCATTTTCTCCTGCCAGAGAAACATGAACAAGAGGAACATGAACACACGAAAAAATTCTTTTAGAATTTAGTGCCACTAAAACATTTGGGTCTCTAAGGAATAGTTATGCTTTCCCCTCTCTAATGATGAGAACTGTAACATTTACTGTGTGTGTTTTTTTCTTTAATTTCAATTTGGGTACAAGAAAATTCAGTGCCAAATGCAGTGCTCTGGTTTGCAACAGAATTATTAGTTCTGTCAAGTTTTCAATGTTTTCCTAATTTTGGGTGACTTTTTCACTTTTTTAAATATGTGTTTTACTATAATCCCATGCATCTTTCATTCTTTTTCATCTTATTTTTTGATTGATTAATTGCAGATATGTACATAAAAAAAGTGGGGTGGGGGAAAAGGCAGGAAGTACGGTGCTGCTGCTTTTGAGAGCTCAGCAGTTTCAAGGCAACATGTAACATATATGGGCACATTTTTCTCTAAACTGTCTTTTATCTTCTATACACATAAAATAACAAAATATATTCATTAATTGGACAATTAGGAAAAAATACAATCATCAGATCCATTTATTTGGCTATTGCAAGGCAGAATTTTGACTTAAATTATTTACCATTACTTGTTTCTTTACATTATAAATCTAAAGGCCTCAATAAATGCATTTTACCTTAAAGAAGGGAAATGCAATTGTTCAAATTGGAAGAAAAAAAATTCTTCACAAGAAACAATTCTATCTAGTGTACTCCAGTCCCTAATATTTTGAAGTACCAGATTTTGTTAGCATTCATTGAGAGCCTTGTACTTGATAATAGCCTCCTGTCTCATCTGTTTACACACATTTGAAATTTTGAAAACATGTGCTAGGGTCATAAAGATAAAAATCATTCTCATTTCACTTCATACAAATTTTAAATTTTGACATATCAAAAACTAGCTGAAAGGAAAACATGAGAAACATAATTTTAGAATGTGTAGTATAGTTATTATTATTACACGTGAACTCAGACAATTACATATTTTAAAAAGCCAGCATGTTCAAACTTAGTGATTCTACAAAAGAAGCCAAAAATTTACTTTTTAAAAAAAGTGTATTAAAAAATTTGTTATTAGACAAATTATATTATGAGACAAATCCAATAACTACTGCTTTTGAGCATGACATTTGTGTTCTGTTTGTTTTTAAATTGGTATAATGCTTTTCATTCATGCATTCATTTAGCCAATAGGCTACCTGAGGATAGTGGCAAAGACTGGGTTCAAGGAGAACCATTAAGGGGCTGTTCCTTTACTCCTTGTGGAAGGTGATGGTGACTAGACCTAGAGTTGTAGCTGTGGGGTAAAACAAAGTGGACAGGTGTGTATGAGAGTTATTTCAGGGTAAATGTCAGAGACTGATGATGGATTGAATATGTAGAGAGAAGGAGAAGACTCAAAGATGATGGTGCTTGAGTTCATGGCTTGAGCATTTGCGGATGTCAGTCACTGAGACAGAAGATAGAAGGAGGAACAGGTGGAGGTGGGGTGGGGTAATGATGAGCTCAGTTTGGAATGTATTAAGTTTGAAAAGCTTTTGGATCATCCAAGTAGAGATGAAAGTTATTTGGCAGTATGTATCAACTGTCATAAAAATGTGTCCACTTCTAGACCTCTCTTTTAGGATAGTCACATTAAAGAATTTGCACAGTCTTTGTAATATTATTTATAACATCAAAAAATTGGAAGCAACTTAGTTTTCCAACTCTGAAATAATTGTGGAATAAACCATGTGCACTTAAAAAATTATATTACCATAAAACTATAATTACAAAGACTACAATGTGGAATATGCTTATGATGCAGTAAGTGAAAAAGCAGGATACAAAATTATATTTTAGAGATTATTGTGATTAGATTAAAATATATGCCTTTGAAAAATATTCTGCAAGGTGCATTGGAAAATGAAAATAGTTTTCTTGGCAATATAAATGAGTTTTGTTTTTACATGTCACATTTTCTGTAATGTTTTTATATTGCTTTTATAATTTAAGAAAAAAATAACATAAATGGGCATGAAAATCTCTTATGCCCATTTATGTTATCTTGAAACATGTTTTATATTGCTTTTATAATTTCAGAAAAAAAGCTTCAAAGATATAATGTTTTTATATTGCTTTTATAATTTAAGAAAAAAACATACATGGGCATGAAAATCTTTTATGCCCATTTATGTTATCTTGAAAGGAATTAATTTAAAATCTTACTAACTGCAAATGCAAATCAATGTCTTATCTAAGCAAGAGGGCCATTAACAGTTGTAAGAAATATTCATTTTGTCTCTGTCCTTACAAATATATTTCACAATTATCGAGGAAAACTATGGTGTTGGTTTGGTAGTTAATAAGAGGATAGAAGTTGAGTGTATGCGAGGCTTAAAAGTAATAACTTGTTTTAAATTGAATATGTTTATATCCACTGATCATCTAAATACCAGTGGTTTCTCATATCTACTTTTGTTCTGAATTTTAAATTTGATCTTTAATTTTGGTCCATTATTTACTATTTGTTTCACAAAGGTACTAGGTTTTTTTTTTTAAAATACTCTTTCAAATGAGTCTTAAATCCCAATATAAATTTGATGTGAAGAGCAAATGAATTTGTGTGTACATACTCTGGAACACAGTTGTCATCTCAGGCTTGGTCATGACTTTATTATTTACATTTACATAAGTTTGAACTTTTGTGCTGTACTTTTATTTCATTTCATTTTTAAAAAATAACAGCTTTATTGAGATATAATTCACATATAATGCATCTATCTAAAATGTACAATTTTAAATTGTGATTTTTAGTAAATTCACAAACTCATGCAATCATTATTATAATCAATTTTAGAAAGTTGTTACTATCCCAACACCACACACCCACCCTTGTACCCATTAGCAGTCACTTACCACCACCCCCACCCCTAGACAACCACTAATATACTTGCTATCTCTATAAATATGCCTATTCTGGACATTTTGTATAAATGGAATTATATAATATATGCTCATCTGTGACTGGCTTCTTTGTAGAACATTTTCAAGTTTCATCTATGTTGTAGAATAAATTAGTATTTCATTTTTAATTGTGAAATAATATTCTGTTTTATGGATATGCCACCTTTTGTTTATCCATTTATAAGTTGATGAGCATTTGGGTTGTTTTTACTTTTTGACTATTATGATGTCCTTGTGAACATTCATGTACAAGCCTTTATGTAGACATATATTTTCATTTTTCTTAAGTATATCCCTAGGAATAGAGTTGCTGGGTCATATATTAACTCTGTATTTAACGTATTGAGGAATTGCCGGACTGTTTTCCAAAGCAGATGCACCATTATACATTAGCAAAATAGGAGAGTTGCAACTTCTCCACATCTTCACCAGCATTAGCTGTTATCTGTCTTTTTGATAATAGCCATTCTAATGAAAGTGAAGTGGTATCTCACTGTGGTTTTGATTTCTATTTTGCTGATGACCAGTGATGTTGAGCATCTTTTCATATGGCTATCAGATATCTATATATCATTTTTGGAAATATGTCTATTCATATCCTTTGCCATTTTAATTGAATTGTCTTTTAAGTTGTAAGAATCTTTTATATGTTCTATATGTCCTTTATTAAATATATGATTTGAAGATATTTTCTCCTATTCCATGGGTTGTCTTCACTTTTCTTAATGTTGTTCTTTGAAGCACAGAACTTTTAAATTTTGATAGAGTTCAATTCATCTGTTTTTTTTTTCTGTTACTGCTGGAGCTTTTGGTGTCATATTTTAAAAATCATTGTCTAATCATTGTCATATTTATACCTGTTTTCTTCTCAGAGTTTAATAGTTTTAGCTCTTACATTTAAGTCTTCGATTTTTTGTGTGTATACTACTTTTTAGAGAATTTTTAGGTTTATAGAAAAATTAAGCATAAGGTGCAGAGATTTCTTTTGCATAGCCTCCCCCATTATCAGCATCCCTCACCACAGTGGTACATTTATTACAATTGATGAATCTACATGGACAAATCATTATCACCCAAAGTCCCTAATTTACATTAGGTGTCGCTGTTGGTAGAATATATTCTGTAGGTTTGGACAAATGTATAATGACATGTTTCTACCATTATAGTGTCATATAGAGTAGTTTCACTGATCTAAAAGTCAGCTGTGTTCTACCTGTTCATCCCTCCTTCTCCCCAATTTCTGGCAATCATCAATGTTTTTACTGTCTCTATAGTGGGTTGTTTTTTTTTTTTTTTTCCAGAAAGTCATATAATTGGAATCATATAGTCTGTAGCCTTTCCATATTGGCTTATTTCACTTAGTAATATGCTTTTCAGTTTCTTACATATCTTTTCATAGCTTGATAGCGTATTCCTTTTTTTAGCACTAAATAATATTCCATTTTCTGGATGTACCACAGTTTAATTATCATTCACCTACTGGAGGACTTCTTGGTTGCCCCACTTTTTGGCAGTTATAAACAAAGCTTCTATAGATATCCACTTGCAGGCTTTTGTGTGGAAATAAGTTTTTAACTCCTTTGGGTAAATACTAGGGAGAGTGATAGCTGGATCATATGGTAAAAGTTTGTTTTTCTGTAAGAAACTGCCAAACTGTCTAACAAATTGGCTATACCATCTTGCATTCCCACCAGCAATGAATGAAAGTTGCTATTGCTCCACATCCTTGCCAACATTTGATATTGCCACTCTTCTGGATTTTGGCCAGTCTCTGTGGTATATATCTCACTGTTTTAATTTGTCTTTCTCTGATGACATGTAAAGTGGAGCATCTTTTCATATACATATTTACCAGGAGTATATCTTCTATTATGAGGTGTCTGTTAAGGTCTCTGGGGTTTTTTTTTTTCTTTTTTTCAGACAGAGTCTTACTATGTTGTCCAGGCTGGAGTGCAGGGGTGCAATCTTGGCTCACTGCAACCTCCACTTCTGGGTTCAAGCAGTTCTCATGCCTCAGCCTCCCAAGTCGAGTAGCTGAGACTACAGGATCATGCCACCACACCCGACTAATTTTTGTATTTTCAGTAGAGACGGGGTTTCGCCATGTTGGCCAGGCTGGTCTCAAACTCCTGGCCTCAAGCAATCTGCCCACCTTCGTTCACCTCCCAAAGTGCTGAGATTACAGGCTTGAGCCACTGTACCCAGACTCTGGCCTATTTTTAATCGGACTGTTTGTT
>CAUYLG010059356.1:0-70453 GCA_963573385.1 Cacajao melanocephalus | reverse complement strand
GGGTCGCTGAGGCTGGTCCGGCCGGTCTGGCACCTGTATTCCCCGCTGTCATTGTTGTTGGCCTTGAAGCTGTAGCTGGGCTGCTTTTGGGTGGGGATGAGAGTCTCATTGTGGAACCACTGAGTGGAGTCGCTCTCAGGGTTGTGAGCCCCCTGGCACGTCAGAGTCACAGAGTCCTCCTGGAGCACGTTGATCCATGGGGGCTCGAGTTTCAGCACAGCCTTCGGGGGAGCTGCTGAGGGGCAGAGAGAGGAGGTAGCATGAGGAAGAGGAAGCCCAAGAGCCTGAGCAGGCCCTGAATCTCAAAGAAGCACCCATGGTCCTACTGGGGGCACCAAAATCTGAGTCAGGCCCAGAATGGTTCTGCAACTGAAGGCAGTTGCTTTTGCTCATACCTCCCACTGCAGGGCCCCAGGGAACCCAGGGACTCAGACTGGGCAACAGGGAAGAGGGAGGGAGCGGGCAAGAGAAACACCCTAGAAATACACATACTTCACCAAGAGATATCGTCACCAGTTCCTTCTCTCTCCCCACCAACCTTCCCCCACCACCACACACACACAGACACCCCATACATACATACATACTCTTTTGAAACTAACTTTTGTCCCTGATAAACAGAGGCATTTGGATACTAGCGGGTAAGTTTTCTCCCGGGCTAGCTGAAGATAAGTGGGGGGGTCTGGTGGAGATGGCAGGCATGGGAGTCAGATATTAGGTTTCTGTTCTGACCTAATGTCATTCTGTATCGTTTTAAAAAGAGGTCAAGATGGTCTGTCCTCACACCCAAGCATAGTCAAGCCTCTCTGGCCTCAGAAGGATAAAGAGAGAGGGAGAAAAGCTGGAGGGCCAGTCCTGAGGTGGTGGAGTCTGAGTGGCACAAACACAGAAGTGCCCAGCAAAGTGTAGCCAGAGGTATGCAGAGACTGCTCTCTGCCAGGGAACAGGACTTGAAGCTCTCAGAGACATGTACAGTCGAGGATTTAGCAACACAGGGGGACAACAGACGAAAGCCATGTGATGTTGCATGTGCCTGAATTTTATTTGGAGAGAGGAAGCTCTTGGTTTTATTTGGACAGCGGAAGGCAGTTGAGAGAGAGGTCAGAGTTCTCATTTTCTGTGACAGCTCCCCCATGGCTGCCTACCACTTGCCTCCATGAAGGAGAGAAAGGAAGGAGGAAAGCAGAAGAGGGAGCAGGAGATCTTTCAGGAGCAATTGCCCCCTCCTGGCCCTGAGTTGGCACTGGGCTCAGTTGCTGGTGCATTTACAGCACCTCCAGACAGGGCACTGGGAGGAGAGGAAAAGGGGGTCTGGGGGATGGAGAGGCTGTAGGTGGAGTACTTACCAGGTGTCCCTGCAACAGGAGCTGTAAGACAGAAAGCAAAGATCAGCCCACAGTGGAGTGTCTGCACTGAGACCTGCCCACTTTGGCCCAGAGACTGCCCAGGCCCAGAGCACCCTTCACCTACAGCACAGCCCTCACCCCATATCCCCTGGGACTGCCTGGATGAGCTGCACTTTCAAAAGAACCGAGAACTCCTTCCCAGTAGCATACGAAAATGAAATAAAATTATATAACACCCCCGTCCACCTGTTTTGTGACATTTTCCTTTGGCTTACCCGTCTTGCTGATTAAAATAAGAAATACTTCTGCAAAGAGGTCTCTGTTGGGCTTTACATATGATTTATGCATCAGCATAAATAATTTTCCTAGAGTTTATCCTGAGAGCAAGATTTGTTATTTTGTTGGGAGGGGGTAGAGATTGCACAGATAATCCATGATCACTGCAGAAAAATAGAAAATACACAGGAGCAAAATAATATCACCTTGGCGTACATCCTGTGGGATTTTTTTCTGTGATCTCACACACACACACATACACACACACACACACACACACATGCTGTTCACATACAGACATACATAAGTAGTAAATGAAGATATATTCTAAAAACTGTTTTCTAACCTGATTTTGCACTGAGCAATGCAAGTTCTAGTAGATGAATCTGTTTCTATGTTGTCATTTTGTTTTATTTTATTTTTGTGGGGGAGGGACTGGAGGAACAGGGTCTCATTCTGTCGCCCAGGCTGGAGTGCAGCGGTGCAATCTAAGCTCACTGCAACCTCCGCCTCCCAGGTTCAAGCAATTCACCTGCCTCAGCCTCCTAAGAACTGGGATTAGAAGTCTGCACCACCACACCCGGCTAAGTTTTGTATTTTTACATATAGGGACCAGTTTCACCATGTTGGCCAGGCTGGTGTCGAACTCCTGACCTCAAGTGATCTGCCCACCTCGGCCTCCCAAAGTTCTGGGATTACAGGCGTGAGCCACTGCGCCCTGCCCCTGTTGTCATTTTAAATGGCTGCACTATATCCTACTATTTGGCTCTTCTGTGATCTATTTCACAACCCTATTGCTTGGCATTTAGGTCTTCCAGGTTTTTGCTGTTAGAAATATCTGATACAAGGAGGAAGAGACTGCAAAAGGACACGAGATCTGTGACTTCATGTAGGGGTAGGGAGATGCCACTGACTGAAGACAAGAGCTTCCCTAGTGGAGGCAAAGTGTGGGCCTGGGTGGGTAAAGATTTGTGGGTGCTATTATTGGGTAAAGAAGCAAAGCTGGGTTCTTAGGTAAATCAGAGCCGTGTGTGTGTGTGTGTGTGTGTGTGTGTGTGTCCGTTTGTCCATTGGTGAGGGTTTTCTCTTGCATCTGGGCTAAGAGAAAGTCAAGAAGCTTCTAGGTGCAAGTATATTTTCAGGAACAAAAGTAGGGAAGGAAATGGAAGCAGAACCAAGGGGTGAGAAGGGGGCAATGTGGAGAGAGTGTTGGCTTCAAAGTTTAGAGAACTGGATTCTGGTCCCGATGCTCCCGTGTCTCAATATATACACTATGTACACTTGGACCAATCACTTCCTTCCTTTGCAACCCAACATTAATCAATAAACCTGATCTGGCTTCCTACTGTCCTGCAATGCACACTGAGTCCACCTAAGGGAAAATAAAGTAAGTCCCTACCCCCACTGAGGAGAAGACTCTAACGGTGGAGATAAGCACATGTGTAATCTGATGTCAAAGAGATGCACTTAATGCCGTTAGAGGAATATGGATAAAATGCTATGGAAATTTAGAGAAAGAAAAGATCCCAGAGCTCTGTGTTTGGGAGGGTTTGGGGTTCGTAAGGAGGGAAATCCCACGGAGAAGATGGGACATTCCAGGTTCATCATGGACTTTCCAGGACTGATAGGATTTCAGCAGAGAGGGAAGAGGTATTCAATGGGAAGGAACAGCAGGTACTTGGCAAAATTCCCAGCAAGTTGCAGCCCAGCTTCTACCTGATTTCTGGTCTCTCCTCAAGCATTTCCAATAATAAGGGACAAAGCAGGAAAGGAAGGTAGAAGTCATACTCTGGAGGGCTTCTAGTGCCAGGTGGTGTGACAGTGGGGGAAAAGCACATACTGAGTTTAAATGCTGACTCCATTACTGCTAAGTGACCTTTCACAAATTATTTAACTTTTTCTCTGCTTCAGTTTTCTTGCTTATAAATGAAAATAATGACAGCAGTATCTGTTTCATAGGCTTGTGGTAAGGATTAAATGAGATAATACCGATAAGGCATTTAGTGAGCCAAATGGCACATAGTGAATTTCAAATAAATTTAAGTTAATTTTTTATAAGTTCGCTCCTTCGTTCGGTATACATTGGCAAGTCACATAGAATTTTCAAAATGGAGCTGAAAGTGCAGTGCCAAGTAGATTGGAACAGGGTAAATGCCAAAGAGATTAATTAAGAAAGAAACTAATTGTTATGGAAGAATGAGGTCAGAGAAAAAGAAAAAAAAAAAGAGATGACTGCAGTGATCCAGAATATGTGGATAACCTATCAAACATCTGGCCTCTTCATAACTTGAACTACTCATAATTAGTACACTTTCTTTCTTTGGAGATGAACATTCTCAAGTGCAGCTCCCCGAATAATCTTTGACCTTATCAAGAACCCTAAAGCATCCGTCTTACCACTGTCTATTCTTGAGCCCATGTTTGCCTGCACCTCCCACCCACCCCCATCTAGCTTGAGTTTAATGAGGCATCATTATAATTACCTCTTTGCTAATCCGCTTAACTTCCTTGCCTTTCTCTATCTCCACCAAATGCACCTGTATTCTCCATGCCTTTACTTGCTCAGCTGCGTGTTACTGAGATTACCATAAAAGAAGGCAAATTGTTGACGCAGTAAATTTATGATCATGGCATTCAAAAGGACACAGAGCTGCCATTGTGGCACTTTCCTCCAAGAAACTTGCTCTGCTACTCTGAGTAGTGACATTCATCTTTTCCTCATTCCCCAAACTTTCCCGTCCCACCCTCTGCCTCTGCCTCCAGTCCCCTCTCATTTTTAGCTTTTTGCCTTTCCTCATATTTCACAGAAAAAACAAAAGAGATTACACAGAAGATCTCATATCATCCCCCAACTAAATCTACCAGTCTATCTGCATCTCTTCCTGTCTTCTCCTTCCTTGCATTTCATTAGAGAAAGTATCTCTCCTCCTGTCTATGGTCAGTCTCAGCGCAAGTACTCTGATCCCATTCCCTTTAATCCTCTCAAGGATTTCCCTCTCTGTTATTTACTTTCTCTTCTGCATCACCAGTTACTTCCTCTTAGATGGATCTTCCCATCAATGGTAAATTTATTTCAGTATCTTCCATTAAAAACAAAAAACAACAAAAAAAAACTGTTCCTTGACAATTCCAGCTACTGCCCCATTTCTCTTGTCCTTTCTTTTTTTAAGATGAAGTCTCACTCTGTCACCTAGACTGGAGTGCAGTGAAATGATCTCAACTGACTGCAACCTCCACCTCCTGGGTTCAAGTGACTCTCCTGCCTCAGCCTCCTGAGCAGCTGGAATTATAGGCATGCACCACCACGCCCAGCTAATTTTTATAGTTTTAGTAGAGATAGTATTTCACCATGTTGGCCAAGCTGGTCTTGAACTCCTGACCTCAAGTGATCCACCCACCTTGGCCTCCCAAAGTGCTGGGATTACAGGCTTGAGCCATCCTGCCTGACCTCTCTCATCTATTTCACAACTAAACTTCTCCATGGTTTTTCTTACATAGGCTGTCCTCATTTCTTCTCCTCCCATTCACTGCCTAATTCTCTACAATATGAACTCAGCCCTCAGCAGTCCACTAGAACTTTTCCTGTCAAAATCACCAATGGCTTTGTGTTGTCATATCAACTGGAGAGAGAAACATTCCATTTCTCTCCCAGTCTTCTGCATGTCAATGTCTATCTTCACTATCCATCCAGCTACACAGGCCAGAAACCTGCAAGCCATCTTTTAACCTGTCTCCCCAAAACTAGCCCCTTCCACACCAGGAATTCTTGTTGATTCTCCTTCCAACTTAGACCTTGAACCCACTAATTTCTCTTCACCCCCATTGTAGCCATCATGACTCAGTTTAGGTCACCATTAGCTTTTCCCAATATCTCAATTTGTCCCCTCACTTCTTATGTTCCCCCTACAATCCCTTTTCCACAAAGAAGCTAGTTCTTTAAAAAAAAAAAAAAAAGAAAGAAAGAAATAGATAATGTCACTCCCCGGCTTACAAGCCTCTCGTTGCCTTTGTTTGCTCTTAAAATAAAATGGAAATGGCCTACAAGCCCTACCCGATAGGGTCCGTGCTCACCTCTCCAGCCTCACCTCAGATCCCTCTTCCACTACTCACTGAGCTCCATTAACGCTGGCCCTCCTGACATTGTTCGAATTTGGGGCTTCTCTGTATGCCAATTCCTCTACCCTGAAATGTGTCCCTGCTCATCAAGTGGCTAAATCTTTACCATGTTGAAAGTGTCAGCTTAAATGTTTCCGCCTCAGAAAACTCTGCAATAACATTCTGTTTAAAGTAGCCTGCTCCCTTTTCTTTCCACAACTAAGCTTATCACAATACACTGTTTACATCTTCATAGCCCTTTTCAATTTGTACTTATGCCTTTTTGTTTGTTTGCATATTGTGTATATCCCTCAGTAGAATATAAATTCAAAGAGGGCAGTAGCCATTTAATTTTATGTGCCATTGCTCTGGAAATCATTCACTGGTGGGAGATAAGAGAGCCCAAAGTTGTATTGACAATAGGAAGTGAAGAAGAGGAAACAGATGCAAAAGAAATTTAAGTGGCAGAGAGAAGTTGGCATTTAATAGAGTATGGGGGTGATTTAAGTTGGATAACTAGGAAAAGGGTGGCTGTGCTTATGCAAATACAAATGCTAGGAGAAGAAAAACATTTGTAAGGAGGACATGATAAGTTGGATTTTGGATATGTTTTGTTTTTGGGCTGGTGAATCATTTTAGACGTGCCCAATCAGCAGTGGAAATACAAAATTATACTTGATAGAAGCAAACAAAAGAAATAGGTTTAGGAGTTATTGACATAGAAGTGGGTAGCTAAAAACCTGAGTACGTAGGATTGGCAAGAGGGGCGGTGTAGTGGGAGAGAGGGTAAAAAAGAAGAGGAGGAAGAGGAAGAGACAGAGAAAAAAAGAAAAAGGTGAGGAAAGGAGAGAGAAGTCACTATTTATCCATTCCACATTTATTAAATATTAATAAATACCAAATATGTTCCTACCCGATCTACATATTGCTTCACAATAAGTTCATTGACCTGTACTTCCGGTCAGGCAAGTTGTCGGTCATGTTCACTGATAAGTCTCTAAGTTCTAGAACAGTGCCTGCACATAGAATTTGGAGAATCAGCAGGAGCAAAGTTGGTAAAAACAGAAAGTGCAGTGTACATACTGCCTGGCTGTAGAAGATCCATTTGCGGTGCAATGGGGAACACCATTAGCAGGGGAGAATTAGAGTTTTTGCAGTAGGCAACGGAGCAGCATGGAAGGCATGTATGAAGTGCACTGACACAGCCATAGCTGGACCTGAAGATGCCATGGCCTTGGTGTGCAGCATGGATGCAGGGGAGGGGAGACGGGAGCAATCAAGACCCCATCAGAGGGTGCTATAAAAATTGAGTTATCAAGTGATGAAGACCTAAATGTGGAAGCCCCCATAAGAATGGAAAAAAATGGGGTAAATCTTTGATGACTTAGCAAAAGGGAAATGGAAGAAAATACCAAAGATCTTTCCCAGGAGTCTTGCCCAGGTGACTGGCATATTGGCACTAGCAGCAGAGATAGAGAAGCACATCATCTCTCTAGGCCTGAGCGTCTCCAAGTGAAAAATGAGGTAGTTCACTTTACCTTCTCTTCTACTTTAATCCATTCCATCCCATTCACAGGGAAATACTCTGTCTTCCTGACCTCTGCCTCCTGTAGCACAGTATCATCCTGCATTGATAGCCAAGAGCCGACGGCCCCCAGAGCCGATCAGATTTCACTAGCAATCATAGCACACAATTTGGATAAGTGGCAGTATGCTGTCCTCTGGGATGTGAGGGTGGAAGCCCCAGGAATTGAGCTTGAAGAGATAGTCCTGGCAGTAGGTCTCCCCACCTGGCCTCCCCTAGGCTTTTCCAACCATCCAGCATGATCAGTCCCTGTCCCCTGCCCAGCAGCTGAGAACATGGTCAGAAAAATGCCCTCCATGTTGGTCTAAGACCCTGGCTTTCTGGCCGATCAGATTCAGGATCTCCCCTTCACGGTCTGTGTAGTAAAAAGAAGCATGCATGATTTCTCTGGTCCCACAACGGATGACTCCAGACTTACCCATGTTTGTGTATTCTCAGAGGCCCTGTTCCCTGGATAACCCAGATCTCCCTGTGCTTCTGCCCAGGGGAATATCCTTACACATAAAGACAATAGGCTTCTGCTGCATGGAGTGGTTTCAGGGGCACAGGGAATGACCACTGTCACCTCCTTCCAAAAAATGCATCTTATAACTTCCTCCTTACCCTTTATCTAAGGCAGCACTGGACCTATTGCCTAAGATTGAGTCTCTTATGAAACACAAATTTCAAAGAAGGCAAACACTCTGGCCATTCATTTGTCATTCAAATGTAGGTTACTAGACTTTCCTCAGAGCGGGTTGTGATGTGGGAAGTAACAGAACATCAAAAGGCTGGGTGCTCAGTGAGATTGGGTAAAAGACACTGAAAAAACCCCGAACTCTGCCACATTGGATACCTTTCCAAAGCCAGCAGGATTATCAGGGATTTATCTTCACCAGCCTGCTTTCCTCCCCTGGGTGTGCTGACAGGCTTCCCATGCCACCCCTCATCCTTGCCCAGGCTAAGCTCCAACTGAGGTTCCTGCTCCTCTCTCCCTCCTGGGGGCCCCGACTCACCTAGGAATAGCACAGCTGTCCAGAGAAGCATGTGGCCCCAAGTCTGGGGGGACTTGCAGTCAGCCCAGTCACTGTCACTGGCAAGGACAGGTAAGAATGACAGGATTTCCATCACCCCCCGGAGCGAGCTGGCGCCCACAGCACAGCAGTCACAACCTTCTCTCCAAGCTTGGCAGATTCTACCCCAGAGGGCAAACAAATTCTGGAGTCTGAAAGAGGAAGTGAAAAGAAATGTTCTGTTTTATCATAGGCTCCTCCCTTTCCACCCTCTTTCCTCTCAATCGTTCCCTCCTAGAAGATTCAGAGCTTCCCAGAATAAATCTGGCTTAGCCCACGTTCAAATTCATAGAAATTTTAGAAACTGGGAAGCAACTCCCTTCTTCTTCCTCTGAGGCCACAGCTGGCCTGGGTCTCTGGGAGAAAGAGGGAAATGGTCACCAAAACTCAGCTTGGAACCTCCTGTCTCAGTCCGTATCCTCCCAAAAAAGGGTGATGGAGGACAGCATGCACCAGCAATCTTCTAGTATTTCTACTTTCCTTTGGAGACCCAGGCACTAGAATCTGGACTCCTCCTGAAATTGAGCATGGGGTCTCCAGGCCACCTACCATCATTTAATTTTCTCTATTATCATAATCCTAGACTCACCTTTGGGTTGTGGAACAAGGACAGGGAGGTATGATGGCAACAGAATGACCACACTCATCCTCATTATTCCCCTGCCCTCATTCATTCTTTTACTTATTCATTCTTCCATTTAATGAATATCCCAATAAATATCTGTTGAGCACCAATCTGTGCCTTGTTTTTTTATCTTAGTCATTTTTGTCATCCTCATTTCTATCCCTGTTCTCACTGGAATGGCATGGTGAAAGATCATGGGCTTTGGAGCTGTGTTAAGTTTAGGTTTGAATACCAGGTGGCTTCTCAGAGTTTCAGGTTCCAAATCTGTAAAAATGAATATTATTGTTCCTACCACTTAACCACAACTTTTCAGCTTCAGCGCTACGGACATTTTGGGCCAAATTATTCTTACCGTGAGGACCTTCCCTGAGCATTGTAGGATGTTCCGCAGCATCCCTGGGTTCTACCCGTCAGAGCCCAGCTGTGAAAACAAAAATGTCTCCAGATATTGGCAAGTGTTCCCCAGGGGATGAATTGCCCCTGGTTGCAAAACACAGTACTACAGGTTTTTGGAAAGGAAAATCGAATATGAGGGTTAGCAAATGCTCGGTACATCGTGGGTGTTGGGTAAATGCTAGTTTCCTTTTCTTGCATTCTGTCATCAACCTCATCACCATTTGTTTATCCTCAACATCTCCAGAACACAAGTTTCTCTGGAATCCCTCTTGGGGCCCCTTCCTGGGGACTCTTTCCCAAATGCCCTCTCAGGAAGCAAGCTGTAAAACTTAAGGAAATGACACTATAAAACCTTTTTCTTACACTCGTGGTCTACAGAAACCTTCAACAGCCCCACCTACTCTGACTCATGCTTTTACTGCTGGCCCCATCCTTCCCCCAAATCCATCTCCAGCTTTTTTCTAATTTTTAGGTTAAAATTTTATTTTTTCTAACTTGAAATGAGATACCAAAGAGCTGGCATCGATACTTTGTAAATATCATTAGAAACAAAGGCGTACAATAATATACAGGTAACACACTAAGAAACCAAAATTAATAGTTACTATGTAAGCATATTAATTCTTTCTGTAAAACAAAGGGTATCTGAGATATGTCTCAGTTAATTTAGAAGTTAATTTAGCCAAGTTTAAGGACATGCCCGGAAGGAGAAAACACGGAATCATAGAAACAGTAGGTGGTCTGTCTGTGCCTCTTTCCAAAGATAAATTTGAGGGCTTCAATATTTAGAGAAAAAGCAGGCCGGAGGAGAAAGAGAAAGTATGGTAATCCACATGCTGTAAGCGAAAAGAAGCAGGTAGGGGAATAGTCAGTTACGTATTGCCTTGTTCTCAGTAAATTGGCACTTTATGTAAGATAAGGTGAAAATAGAGTGACCTGTGGAGGTGTTCATTTTTTTTTTTTTTTTTTTTTTGCCAGAGTCTCACTCTGTGACCCTGGCTGGAATGCAGTGGTGTGACCTTGATTCACTGCAACCTCCACCTCCTGGGTTCAAGTGATTCTCCTGCCTCCTCCTCCCAAGTAGCTGGAATTACAAGTGTGTTCCACCACACCCAGCTAAATTTAATTTTTATTTTTTGTATTTTTAGTAGAGCCAAGGTTTCACCATGTTGGCTAGTCTGGTCTTGAAATCCTGACCTCAAGTGATCCACCTGCCTTGGCCTCCCAAAGGGGGCCTGGGATTACAGGTGTGAGCCACAGCACCTGGCCACCTGTGGAGATTTTTAACCTTTTATCTGCAGTTATCTGCTTAGGAGTGAAAGGAAAGTCAGTTTCTTGCATGAGTCAGCTTTCAGTTTAATTTTTTTTTCTTTTGGCATAGTGAATTAGGGTCCCGAGTTTTTATTTCCTTTCACATTTCTATGGAGGAGGCACTAGACTCACATTATTTCTAATTTCTACAACAACTCCAGAAGATAAGTATTATCAGCCTCATTTGCACTTGAAAAACTTAGCTTTCAGAGAAGTTAAAATGATTTGTCCAAAGCTACGTGGTTAGTAAGTGGTGGAGTCAGAATACAAAATCAAGTCAGCCTGATGCTGAAGACTTGGGTTTTCTACAACACGAAAGGAACTTCACAAACAGTGTGCAGGGACCACCTGCATGCCTTGTATGAATTACCAGCACTCAGAACTAATGAGTGGCTCTCAGGCCTAGGGTTCTCAGTCACCCCTGGCTGTGAGCAGCCTCATCTGTTTACAACTTTACTTGTATGGTTTTCTCTGTGCCACGACAAAAATGGTCAGGAAGTCCTGCACAGTGCACATGCTACTTCCCTGAATTGTCTCAGAATCCAAATACCACTACTAGTCATTTTACTGAGATAAAAGAACCAGACAATATCTTTTAGATGTCTTATTAAAGGAGATAGTCACAGAGTCAGGTAGGGCATTTCCAGGGACACTAAATCAAAACAGAAATGAGTGTCTTTTTCACATCATAACTGGGAAAGGGAAAGCACAAAATACAAGGAGATATTTGTAAAACAAAATGGTTATAAATAGAGGGGCACACTATTTATAAAAACTGAAATATGCCAGTCAGAAAGGAAAATTCTTGGGCGGGGCGTGGTGTCTCATGCCTGTAATCCCAGCACTTTGGGAGGCCAAAGTGGGCGAATCACTTGAAGTCAAGAGTTCAAGACCAGCCTGGCCAACATGGTGAAATCCTGTCTCTATAAAAAATAAAAATTAGCCAGGCGTGGTGGCACAAGCATTTAGTATCAGCTAATCAGGAGGCTGAGGCACAAGAATTGCTTGAACCCGGGAGGCAGAAGTTGCAGTGAGCTGAGATCATGCCACTGCACTCCAGCCTGGGCAACAGAGCAAGACTTGTCTCTAAGGAAAAAAAAGGAAGGAGAATTCAATTCTTTGAAAGGAATGAGTTGACATAAAATGTGTATTCTGGAAATGGGAAAAGTATGAATCACTCAAAAATCATGAGAACCCAGGATGAAGACGCTCAGAGATAGACTGAGATCAAAAGCTTCATCTTAACTCTTACCAGCTGTGCAATCTTGGATATATTATTCATCTTTTTTTTTTTTTTTTTTTTTGACAGATTCTTACTCTGTTGCCCAGGATGGAGTGCAGTGTCAAGATCTCAGCTCACTGCAACCTCTGCCTCCTGGATTCAAGATACTCTCCGGCCTCTGCCTCCTGAGTAGCTGGAATTACAGGCACCCGTCACTGCGCCTAGCTAATTTTTTTGTATTTTTAGTAGAGTCGGGGTTTCACCCTGTTGGCCGGGCTGGTCTTGAACTCCTGACCTCAAGTGATCAGTCCTCCTCAGCCTCCTGAATTCCTGGGATTACAGGTGTGAGCCACTGCGCCCCGCCTATTCATCCTTTTTAAGTTCTGTTGTCCCATCTGTGAAACGGAGACTACATTAGTACTCACCTTATAATGTTGTTGTGAAGATTAAATGAGAAAATCCATAAATAATGCTAAACAGAGAACCTGTCATATAAATTTAGCCTTTATCATTATTATCATTAAAAGTCTAGAAGTCTAGTCTCTGCTTCCAGTTGGGACGAGTGTTTATAGACCCACTTTGGGAAGGCAGATAAATGCTATAAACTCAAATGGTTCCAATTTTACATACTCTCAGATTTCAGCCACTTGATTCGTAAGTGCACTCTTTTCTTTTTGTTCTGCTTGGTTGAATTTTGTTTCTCTTCCTCTTAATATCCTGACCACAGGCTCAGTAAATCCCTGTGGTTGTTTTTATCAATCCTCTCTACAGTTTCCTCCTTACAGCCACTTCCCCCTAAGCTGAGACAGCCAGGCACTACAATCAGCTGCCAATCCCAAAGGAGGAGAAAGCCTGGCAAGGAAGGCAACCACCAGGAAAACAAACAGAAAGAATGATTGACTGATGGAGGTTCTGGTTGGAGAGGTCTCAGCCAGGACTAAGCATCAGCATCAGGTCCTCAGGAAATTCAGGTCTTTGTGTTAAAGCATCATCATCTCTAACAACCTTTTAGAAATGCAAATACCTGGCCAAGGGTGGTGGCTCATGCCTGTAATCCCAGCACTTTGGGAAGCCGAGGTGGGTGGATCACCTGAGGTCAGGAGTTTGAGATCAGCCTGGACAACATGATGAAACCCCATCTCTACTAAAAATACAAAAATTAGCTGAGTGTGGTGGTGGACACCTGTAGTCCCAGCTACTCGAGAGGCCAAGGCACAAGAATTCCTTGGACCCAGGATGTGGAGATTGCAGTGAGCCAAGATCATGCCACTGCACTCCAGCCTGGGTGACAGAGTGAGACTTTGTCTAGGAAGGAAGGAAGGAAGGAAGGAAGGAAGGAAGGAAGGAAGGAGGAAGGAAGGCAGGCAAATACCCTAAGCTATGTGGATCTTTAACTTCAGAGTGTGAGTTTGTTCGCTGGTCACTTTTCTTTAGAGCAGCAGTGTGCTGAAGAGTTTTGATAAAAGGAAAAACATGGGAGCAGAGCTCTTTGTGAGACTACCAAGACTCTTGACAAAATCAGGGTTTTAGACAATAAAGGGCTATTTATCACTGAAAACCTAAGTTAGGAAGGGACAGAGGAGACCTTGTTTTAGACCCAGCTATGCCACTGTGTGATCTTGAGCAAGGCGTTGCTTCTCCAGACCTCAGTAAAGTGAGGGAGATGGACTAGATGCTCTTCATCAGCTGCGTCTTTGTGAATACTTTCTCCCAGTCTGTAGCTTGTGTTCTTATTCTCTTGATGTTGTCCTTTTTAGGGCAGAGTTTTAATCTGTAGTGAAGCCCGCTTGTCAATGATTTCTTTTCTGGACCATATCTTTGGTACTGTATCTTTAAAAGGCAATGACTTTTCTCTGTTGCTTTGCATTTGCTTCTTTGTCAATGATCAGTTGGCTATATTCATATGAGCCTATCTGCTCTCTATTCTGTTCCGTTAATCTATTAGTCTGTTCTTTCACCAATAATTGGATGCTCTTTACGAGTTCTTCCTGGTTCTAACCACCATGTTCCTAATGATTGATTCATTTCCAATTTTACCCAGTGTTGCCAGTTGGGGCACAGAAACAATACCCGAAGGTATGGCACTTTGGCCTGCTGAGTACTTTGAGCTAAAGGAGAGTGGAAGGCCTCAGAAGCAAGGTCTCGCTGACATTCTCTTGCCCTCCTGTCTTTTACCCTTCCTTCTCCCCTGAAGCAAGTCATAGAAACCAAAATCCCTCTTCCCCAAAGCAAACCATAAAACTTAGAAAGGTTACTCACTCCCTCCTCCCTTAAAGATCCTCATTTCAGAAGCGTCCTGCCCCACACTCAGGAGGAAGGGGTAGTACACAGGGAGGCCAAGAAGAGTCTCAATACACAGGCCTTGCTAAATTTTGCCATCAGTCTATTAGCATCAGACCATAGCCTTTGTCCAGTCAGATTTCTACAGGGCTAGGCATTCTTCATCGAACCGAAGCATAAAAACAGTCTTCCCTGAGTCTTTGGGTCTTCATTTCAGAAGGCTCTTGTGTCACGTAAAATACTGATGAAATAAATTTGTTATGCTTTTCTCTTGCTAACCTTATAACTCTTTTGTTATAAGAGTGTCAGCTATGAAACTCATGATGGGCGAGGAAAGTTATCACAACTTTCCACCTCCATGAAGCTCCAGATTCTACTCTCTCTTCAATAATGATTTTCAGCATGGGAGTGCCCAATCTGCCACAACCTGTCAGGGACAGAAGAGAGTTAAGATCTTAAGCCATCCTTGAGCAGGCTCCTTGAGGCAACACACAGAAGCGTGAGGACAAAGAGGTAGCTAATTGTGAGTGCCACCCTAAATAGGTGCTGAGCCAAGAAGAAAGAGGTATGCCATGCCCTGAAGAGAAAGCAGAAGGGTCAAGAACCAGAAATGCCCATTAATCAGGTATCCAAAGCAAAAGGACTGGTGTGTAAGGAATCAGAACAGATGGGAGAGTGCTAGTCCAGGGCCAGTTTGAAAGAAATCTTGTCAGCCAGGTGCAGTAGCTCACACCTGTAATCCCAGCACTTTGGGAGGCCAAGGCAGGCAGATCACTTGAAGTCAGGAGTTCAAGACCAGCCTGACCAGTATGGTAAAACCCCATCTCTACTAAAAATACAAAAATTAACCAGACATGGTGTCACACGCCTGTAATCCTATCTACTTGAGAGGCTGAGGCAAGAGAATCACTTGAACCCAGGAGGTGGAGGTTGTAGTGGGTTAAGACCACGCCACTGCACTCCAGCCTGGGCAGCAGAGGGAGACTGTCTTAAAAAATAGAGCGAGACTCCATCTTTAAAAAAAAGGAAGAAAGAAACAAATCTTGTTAACATCAAGTTCCCACCATTCATTTCTTCTTGCGCATTTTACTGGCAGATTGATCCTAAAAGTGATTGGAATGGAAATAAAGATCTCTGTCTCTATAAAGTAAACAAATAGCAAAAATTAAAAGGAGATCTTCTCTGACCATATTTAAGTAAAGCTGCAAATACGAAGGTAAGTATTGCTGCTGGTTGAGTAGCCTTACAGAAAATCCCTTCAATTGGGTCTCAGTTTATCGATCTAGAAACTGGGAAAAGTATTTTGTACAGAGGACAGTGGAAGTTCCTGCTTAGCACCTGTTCTTTCCTGTGGCCTTCAGTCTCAGTAGAGGCCCTAGGAGAAGAGTTGACTCTGACCAGAGGAGGAGGGCAGGCTGCAGTGAACTTGGGCCCTGGCAGAATTGCAGAAGTAAAACGAGGTCTTCAGGAATCATTAGAGGGAAATGACACTGAAAGTGGCAATAGCAACAAATTCTGAGCAGGAAAGCAATAACTCATGGGAATCAACTAGTGACTGATTTACTCAATCCATATCCAGTGCTCTAATCCAGTGTTGACTCTGCTAGGTAAGAAAGATGGGATGGGAATGCGAGGAAAAGGTGAAGACATGAGAAGAGACAGTGGTCTCTGTCCTAAGGAACCCTCATTATAATGGGAAAGACAGGATACATGCAGGAGACAGATATAAAAACAATATAAACATATCCTGTGCTTCACCTGAATTAGAGCAGAAAGGATTAGAATTAAAAATTGAGGCTGGGCACAGTGGCTCATGCCTGTAATCCCAGCACTTTGGGAAGCCAAGGCGGGTGGATCACCTCAGGTCAGGAGTTCAAAACCAGCCTGGTCAACATGGTGAAACCCCGTCTCTACTAAAAATACAAAAAATTAGCAAGGCATGGTGGCGCATGCCTGTAAACCCAACTATTTAGAGGGCAGAGACAGGAGAATTGCCTGGACTTGAGAGGCAGAGGTTGAGGTGAGCTGAGATCATGCCACTACACTCCAGCCTGGGTGACAGAGTAAGACTCCGTCTCAAAAAAAGAAAATGAGGAAAAGTGTGAGTGTTAGAAGAAATAATTGATTATAGAGCCAAAATATCTAATCAGAAGGATTCTGATTTCAAACATATCTGCATGTCACTTGCAAGGCAGTTCTGAATATGAAGCAGTAATAAAATAAATGTATGAAGAATTTAGTAGCTCAGAGAAACAGGCTTGCACCATGAAAAGTTAGGACAGTCATAAAATGGACATCATGTTTATGTGAGAAACAACACAGATTCAAGGAAAACAAACGCCAATATCAGGCTTTGGTGAAAGCTTTGCATAAGGAGAGATTGCAAACTAACCAGAGGTGAGAAGAGCGAATAGCAGGGCCTGCCTACAAAGCACGACTCCTGCCTACATGGCCATCAGGACATACTTGGGGCCTACCTCCAGCACGCTTTTGATGAGAACTTTAAAAACACAGCATTTTACTTTCTGCTTTTTAGACGATCAAGTCATGTGAGAAACAGATGTGCCTAAACTCATTACGCCCTGCCATTCTGGTGATTTTTCGTTTTGGACTTGGATGTTTTGATTTGTGTTATTAAAAACAGCTGTGAAAACCAGCCTCACTAAAATGTATTAATTAGAAACACCCAGAAAAAGAAACACCTGTATTAATTAGAAACACCTGAAAAAAACAGATACTACACAAAGTGATAACTTTTCTTAAACCCATCGGAGTGCTGAGGTAGCAAGGCAACCAAGTACCCTGAAATCTAAGAAAAGACAGATGTTTCTAAAGAGGGCTAGGACATGAGCACAGGTTCACCTGTAAGGCAGCGTGGAAGGAAGACAAGGCTACCATTCAAATGGGTTAGAAGAATTCAGCTAAAATTTTTAATAAACTGCTGAAAGCCAGATGTGACCAGTAACTGGGAGCTGATGATACAAGGGGCATTCATTCCCACCCATTTGAAGTGTCTTCATGGACCTCTACCAGAGCTCATGAAAAGCTTGTGGGCAGGGACCACGTACCTAGGTAATGGAGCAGCCAAAATTCTAGGAAAGGCATGAAGCCCACCTGAATCCTTTTTTCCAAGGAACAAATACTTTAAATCACTAGATGAAGGCTCCAGGGCACAGGAAAAGAGCCCATTACACCTGGAGGAAAGGAGCACGAAAAAAAAAAAAAAAACTCTCTACCCTTGGGGAAGGGGCTGGAAACCATCCCAAGCCTAGATGATTAGAGGTCTTCTACTATTGAGTGAGGTCCAGGATCACTGAAAAAGCCCTATCCTCAAGATCCAGGGACAGAAGGCCCGACTAAAACTGAGGTAGGACTAGAACAGCTGTTGCAGCCCCCCATGTTCTTCTTAGGCACTGCCCAGAAAAAATCAATGAGAACAGCAGGTATTGTAGCAAAGAAAGAGTTTAATAATCACAGGGCCAGCCAAGTGAAGAGAGCAGGGAGCAATTTCTCAAACCCATCTCACTGAGAATTCAGGGACTAGGATTTTTCAAGGGTACTTTGGTGGGCAGGAGCCTTGGAAACTGGAACAATTAATTGACTGGGGATGAAATCACAGGGGCATCTAAAACTGTCGTCACACAGCCAAGTAAGTTCCCAGGACGGGGTGGATCTCGGGACCTAGTGGCGTCTCTTTGTCTACTTAAATGCTGAATCTGAAAAGTATCTCGAACGCTCTTCTTCAGGTTTCACAATAGTGATGTTATCTACATGAGTAGTTGGGGAAGTTATAAATTTTGCGACCCCCGGTTACGTGACTCTGGAGCAGTAAGCAACATGCTACTGTAAGGACACACGGAAAGCAAGGAAGTGAGGAAGACACACTAAGCAATGGCAGGTCATTGTTTAGCTGAGTCTACTCTAAAGCAAAGTTCAAGTCTCTATATTTTAACCTTGCCTTATGAACGTAGCTTCAATCTTGAACAAGGAGAGAGTTCAATCTCCCCTGCCTCAAAGTTTAACTATAAATTCCTCTCATAGCTATTTTGACCTCCATGCTAGTGTTGTACTGGCCCGAGCATAGAAAGTCAACACCAAGACAAAAGTATGCCAAATTGCAGGGTCTTTATTGCTGGCGGCCACGGAAGACTCGCGTCTCTCCAACCCGTGGCCCTGAAAGGAGGGTGTCAAGACCTTTTATGCCTGTAAACGACCTCGGAGGTGAGGGTGAGGGGCAGGGGGTGGGGGTGAGGGGCTTCAGCCATTCCGAGGGCCAGTGGATTCCATAAATCACCTCCTGGGCGGAGATGAGGGTGAGGGGCTCCGGACATTCCGAAGGCCAGGGGACTTTGGATATTCCGATTGTTACTTAAGTGGTTTACAGAAGTCAAGATAAGGGTTAGTTTATACATTATTGGGCTATGGGTGGAAATTACAGACCTTAGTTACTTATTACAAGCCACAGGGGCCAAGATGGCGTGGGTTTGGACTGCTTGCCTATCACATCAGGGTTACAGAGAGCAGTTTCAACAGAAAGCCGAGGTATGGTTGAGGTATGCAGTTTTATGGGGCTTTTACCATGTCACACTAGAATAAGCAAAAGAAAAAAAAATTAGCGTATGGGCCTAGAAGCGGGATGGAGTCAGTCATGTTAGGTTTATCTCATTATTAATTTATTTGGTTTTTTTTTTATTTATTTTTTTGAGATGGAGTCTTGTTCTATCTCCCAGGCTGGACTACAGTGGTGGGATCTCGGCTCACTGCAACCTCCGCCTCCTGGGTTTCAGGGATTCTCTGCCTGCTTCAGCCTTCCAAGTAACTGGGATAGAGGTGCCTGCCACTATGCCCGGCTAATTTTGTATTTTTAGTAGAGACGGGGTTTCACCATCTTGGCCAGGCTGGTCTCAAACTCCTGACCTCAAGTGATCCACCTGCCTTAGCCTCCCAAAGCGCTGGGATTACAAGCATGAGCCACTGCCCTGGTTAGATTTCTCTCTCTCTCTCTCTCTCTCTCTCCTCTCTCTCTCTCTCTCCTCTCTCTCTCTCTCTGTCTATATATTCTGCAAAGGAAGTTTCACAATGGAGACATCTCCCCCTTACCTCCCAGGCTAGCAAGTACTGAGTAAGAAGCAAAAGTACTCTATCACTGAAGAAAGACTCTCTGAGGTGTAGGCACATACTTTAGGAAGTCCTAAAGTTGGGGTAGTGCAGGAAAATTGAGAAAATACCCTCCAAATACCCTCCAAGTACCAGCCCTCACCCAAGCACAAGATAACACTAGAAGAATTTGAAGGTAACTATGGCAACAACAAAACCCTAACCCAGCTCGACTCATGACTTGATTGGCCCTCACTAAGAGCTTACCAGAAAAAGAGGGGTGGCTCATTTCCAACCATAAATACAATTTACCCCAGTCCCTCCTGTCCTACACATAATGTCCAGAATTTGATGAAAACAATGAGCCTACACAGAAAAGCAAGATTTAAAAATCCGGTCAAGAGACAATGCAAGCAATAGGAACTGTCTCAAAGATGATTCAGATGTTGCTACTATCGAACAGGGAATTTAAGAATCAAACTGTTAATTATAACCATATTTAACACGTTAAAGGCTCTGGTGGAAAAGGTAGACAACATACATAAACAGATGTGGAATTTCAGCAGAAAGAAACTATAGGAAGGGTCGAATGGAAAGGTTAGGAAATTTTAAAACAGAGTAAAAGAGAAGAAGAATGTATTCAACAGGGTCATCAGTAGATTCTATACAGCTGAGAAAAAAGATCAGTACTTTGAAAACGGGTTCATAGATATTACCCAAACTGAAATTCAAAAAGTAAAAAAAAGAAAGAAAGAAAATAAAACAAGAACTGTGGGACAATACAAATTGGCCTAACATACATGTAATTGAAATCCCAAAGAAGAGACAAAGAATGGGAGAGAAAAAACACTTAAAGAGAAAATGGCCAACAATTTTTTCAAAAATAATGGAAGAGTTATCAAACCACAGATCCAAGAAGGTCAGAGAACCATGGGCCGACTAAAATACACACACACACACACATTCTCACACACACACACACACTCACACACACACACTCTCCTAAATATTTAAACTGCTGAAAATCAACAATAAAGAGAAAATTATTAAAATATTCATCAGTCTTTATTTTAAAAGTTTTAATTGGAGAGCTAGGATGCCCGTGCCACCACTCTAACCAGCCACAAAGGAGATAATCAGAAGTTATACTGGCAGAAATGTCAAAAATATCTAAATCTTTGTGTTAGCCAACTCAACTGGCTGGAAGATTTTTAAAGAAATTTTTTCTAAGATACAAAGATGAGCAAAAGAACAGTAGCCAAGCCTAGTTTCTAATGCACAATAATACCCTGCCTCCAAAATAAATGGGAACGTAGACCTTGTTTTCTGGTCTTTCCTTCAGGACCAAACTTCTGGCCATCTCCTCATCTGCAGTCTTCCTTATCTTTTCCTTGATATGAAAAGTCATTTTTCTTTCTGAATCTCAAAATTTTCTCCCGAGTTGTCCTAAATGTTGCATTGGGCCCTATCACTGGAAATGCGTTTTTGACTCTAAGCCCAGAGAGAACTCAGAATTCTCTCACTTCTCTAAGAAGTGATTTATGAACCACAGGAGCAGTATGCAGTCTTTTAGGTAGTACCTTTGCAGTTTGCAGGGCCAAAATACTCTGAAGTCATTCACCGTCTATTTCATCATGACTTACCAGGGTTCTCCTCCTGGTGTCCCTCCGATGACTCTCGTTACGCTCCCTGTATACTCCTCTATCTTCACCTGCCCATTAAATATTGGTGTTTGTTCAGCTTTCTGTCCTCTATGTAATTCTCTGCCAATAATTTTCTAAGTGAGAAGAGACTCCCTCAAGGGGTGTATCAGAATTGGAGGAGGAAGGAGAGGTAAAGGTATAATTTGAAAAGTTTGCTCAGCGTTACGATACAACTTAACACTTGTAAATTTGACAAACTAGACATGAAATTAAGATAAAATTTAAAAAAGTATGTTTATGTTCAAAAAGGTTGAAAATGAACTTTAAAAGGCTAAGAGGCATGATCTGTGCATGTCTCACTACTTCTAAATGATTTTATCTACGTTCATGACTTCCTCTACACCAGTGGTTCCCAACAGAGTTGATTTTGCTCCCGGCACCCAGGGGACATTTGCCCATGTTAGGAGAAACTTTTGGTTATTACAACTAGAGAGGGTTGCCCCTGGCATCTATTGAGTGGAGGCCAAGAACGCTGCTAAATGTCCTCCAGTGGAGAGCATAACCCCTCATAACAAAGAATTCTCTGGCCCCACTTCAATAGTGCTGAGAATGAGAGCCTTGCTTCACTTCCTATATGCTGATGACTCCTCAGTCTTATCTTTGGCCAACACTTTTCTACTTAACTCTAGAAAAATGTATTTATTAATATATTTGTCATATATATAATATAATGATAGCTACCTATTAGGCATTTCCACTTCAAATCACTTTTTTCTGGCCAGGCACAGTGGCTCATGCCTGTAATCCCAGCACTTTGGGAGGTCAAGGATGTCAGGAGTTTGAGACCAGCCTGGCCAACATGGCAAAACCTTGTTTCTACTAAAAATACAAAAATTAGCCAGGCATGGTGGTGTGTAGTCCCAGCAACTCAGGAGGCTGAGGTAGGAGAATCCCTTGAACCCGGGAGATGGAGGGTGCAGGGAACCGAGATCATACCACTGCACTCCACCCTGGGCAACAAAGAGAGACTCTGCCTAAAAAATAAACACACACACACACACACACTCACACTCAAACTTTTTTTCTAAAATGAAATTCACTCATTTTTCCCAAGTTTAGTCTTTTTTCTCTATGATCTACTTAGAAGGATCTAAGACAAAACCCTTCAAGTTAGTGTATGTCCCTTACCATTCCCATTCAATCAGTAATTAAGTTCTTGCACATTTCTTTTCCCCTTGCCAATTATTAGCACTAGAAAACCTTTAAGCAAGTCATTTAATTTCCCCATGCCTTGGTTTTCTCAACTGTAAAATAGTAATAATAATAGTATATCTGCCTCCTAGTTATAAACAACAGAAATTTATTTCTTATAGCTCTAGCAGCTGGGAATTGCAACATCAAGTTGCCAGCAGACTCTGTGTCTGGTGAGGGCTTGCTCTCTGCTTCTTAGATCGTGGCTTCTGTGTGTCCTCAAATGGCAGAAGGGCTGAAACAAGCTCTTAACTAGTCTTCCTGCCTCAGTCTTGCTCCATTCCAATTCATCTTTCATACGGTTTTCAAAAAGATTTTTCAATTGTTTGCTCATCAAAAGATGTCATTTAGTGGTCACTTGCACCCTGCTAAACTTATGCCACCATCACAATGAAGATGACAGCGGGGTAGAGCTGTACTGTGGTGAGAACTGAACTTCCCTTCTTTGTGCTAAAATGGCTCAAGAAATTTTCGGCCCTCTTCTGCAAACATTTTATTTTAAAGAGGTAAAAGATAACTGATTTTCCTATGGAAATTGACCTGACATTCATATTATTGGCAGTGATTTTGATGGTGTGCAAAAAAGTAAAAGAGGAGTTTCATAACACTTCTACTTTCAATCCTCTTCCTTTGGCACTACCTGCTTTCCTCATTAATACTACGATTGTATGTGAGTTGGCTTATGAGCCTTCTAAAAGTGTGGTAGCAGAAATTACTACTGAGATGGTGAAAAGGTATTTAGAGTTCCATTTTATAGGTTAGAAATTGTAATGTCTAAATGGTTTTCTGTAGGATGCATTATTAACTTGTTTGAGGACAGTCATGCTTCAGTGACCTTCATAATTGTATTCATTAATCTCCTAAATATACATTACAGATTTTGTCAAATAATATAAAATATATTCTTGGTATAATCATTATGAAATGTAATGCTTAAAATATTTTTTTCCAGCCTGAACAACACGGTGAAATTCCATCTCTACTGAATAAAAATTTAAAAATTAGTCAGGCATGCTGGTGCGTGCCTGTAGTCCCAGCTATTCTGGAGGCTGAGGCATGAGAATCACTTGAACCTGGCAGGTGGAGGTTACAGTGAGCCAAACTTGTGCCACTGCACTCTAGCCTGGGTGACAAAGCAAGACTCTGCCTCAAAAAAAAAAAAAAAAAAAAATTTAAGACATCATTTAAAAAGTGAGTAGGCAAGCCACAGAGTAGGAGAAAATATTTGTAATAGGTGTATTTGACAAAAAACATATCTAAAATACATAAAGAACTACTAAAAATCAATGAAAGGAAGATAAGCTAATTCATAAGTGTGCAAAAGACTTAAACAGAATCATCACAAAAGAGGCTCTTCAAATGGCCAAATAAGCACATGAAAACATACTCAATAAGTCATTACTTATCAGGGAAATGCACATTAAAAACACAATATCATTACACACCCACCTGGTTGGCTAAAGTTTAAAAGATTGACAAGACCATAATATACTTCAATTAAAAACAAACAAAAAAATCTGAAATTGCCTAACAGGTCAGATCGCCACCCTGCTCAAAACTCTTTAGTGACTTTCCATTGCTTTTGGGATGATGTTAAATCTTTCAAAGTAACATTCAAACACTTCAGGATGGCACATAGCATCTGAGAGTGTATGTAAATATCACGGCTGCCCCTACCCCAATCCTATTCCGAACTTCCCCAAACTTGCCATGCTGTTTTCATGTTTGAGCCCATGCTGCTTTCTGTGAACAAAGCTATCTTGCCAACTCATACTTACCCTTCAAGATCAAACTCCTTCTCCATAAAGCCTTCCATAAGTTACACACAGCTAAACTGTTGTTTGCAAGAGGGAAGGTGGTCTACAAGTCGCTGACTCTCTGGGATCTGCCCTACCTTCATAAAGACATGTCCCATTTATGAACACATGAAGCACAGTGTGCCATATTTTGGGTACCTTGACCTGGGGAGAATGTTGGAAATGGGTTTGTTTTGTTTCTTCTGGGCTTAGAAATGTAAGCTGTTTGCTGTTCTCTGCTGCCCTCTGTTGAAACCAAAGTGGGCAGTGTACATCTCTTCTGCAGGACAAAGGAACCCAGTTTTCAAGGAAATTGCAGAAAGATATGAGTGGTTTAACGCAAGAAACAGCCAGCTAACCATCTAAGGGAGCAAGATTCAGAATCCAGAGCAAGGAGAACCTGAGGCTGCCTTTACCTTAAGCCACTTGGTCTGGTCTTCTGATTGAATGTCTCTTGACCTCAGCATGGCTTCAAGCCGTGGTATTCAGAAAGAAAGGCTTGCTTTCCTTCATCCACATTTTGGTTTTTAGACCCTTCGTGAGGAGGGTGGCATTTGAAGTTGTACT
Source organism: Cacajao melanocephalus (assembly GCA_963573385.1). Lineage (NCBI taxonomy): Eukaryota > Metazoa > Chordata > Mammalia > Primates > Pitheciidae > Cacajao > Cacajao melanocephalus. The sequence continues at coordinate 45,911 of CAUYLG010059356.1, read as the reverse complement.
AGAAAACTAGGAGTTAGATCCCAACACCTAGGGTCTGCAACTCAAATGGCTTGGGACCTCCCAGTCACACCTGTTTTGTCCTTTAACTATATCATGTGTATGTTATCTCCAGCAAGGGTAAAGATGCAGGAGGGTGGGAACTTGGTCCTAAGCCAAACATGCTAAAGGATGCTGGAAAATGGTCCTGGGGAAGGTTGAGGCTGTGCTGATTCGTAGCAAATAAATGCTTGACAAGAACATTTGAAGAAATGTGAATGAGGCTCTAACCGATTCAAACTTGCCTCCTTGTCACTGGAAATAGACCTGCTGCAAGGCATCAGCAAATAACGAATCATTTCTTTGGCTTCCAGTTAATCTCCTAAAAGCACAATTTGCTCAAGTCTAGTTGCTCTAGTTCTAGGCCAGATTTCTCCTTCCGGTTATCCAGCTGACATTGACCACTCACCTGCTATGTCCGCAGGTACCTCAAACTTAGAATATCCAAACCTGAACTTGACATCTTTCCCCAACCCCTTCCAGCTAAGCCTCTTTCCATCATATTTCCCACCTCAGGGAATGGCACCTCCTAAGCCAGGAATCTGGATGCCATTGTGATTCCCACCTTCTCTTTCATAACCTACATCCAATTGTGCCGATTCTCCTTGCTGAATATCTCAACCCCCACCATCATTACCTTAGTCTGAGGCCATCTTCATCTACCACCATGACTACTGCAAGAGACCAACTCATCTTTTTGCTCCCAGTCTTACTCCTCCAACTTATTTACAAGCAGCAACTAGAGTAATATTGTTAAAGTACAAATTATATTATGTTAATTTCCTTCATCAAATAATTTGATGGCTCCTTACACCCTCAGGACAAAGCCCAAACTCCTTAATGTGTTCTGTAAAGCACCAGTAACCAGACCCATTTACTTCACTGCAGCTTCATCTCACTGTACTACTCTCCTCATACTCAGAATACAACAAACTCTGCTCCAGGGGAGACTCTTTGATCTCAGTAGACATTATCTATTTTAGAGGCCTGTTCCGGCTTCCTAAGATTGAAAGGTTCAAGAATGTTTAGCTATTTCCATCTTTAAGGTGCTTCTGTCTTGATTTTAAGTAGTAATCAGAAAGGAAAGATACATGGGAAAAAGTCAGCAATATAAAATAAATGGTTTAAGCCCTTCACATTTTCATGTCACTTCTTTTGTATCTCTTTTTGTTGGATTCTAAGGAAAATTGTAAGGAGAGTCAAAAAGCAGGGAGCTAAAAGGCATTAGTAAGCCCCCTCGAGCCAGGCAAGTTGTTAAGCAGACAACTCCTCTCAGAATAGAAGTAAATTTGTTTCACAAGAATCATAGAGTGAACCACAAGAATCATGCTATCAACACACCAGAGGATAATAGAATTGAATCTTGAGTAAATTCTCTGAAGGCAAAAGGATTTCTAAGTTTAGGATAAACAAAAAAGAAGGAAAGAAAAGAGCCCTTTGGGCGGCAGAGGCAGGTGGATCACTGGAGGTCAGAAGTTCGAGACCAGCTGGCCAGCATGGTGAAACCCCCGTCTCTACTAAAAATACAAACTAAGTTTTCCTTTTGATGTTACCTTTTATTGTTCTAGTAGATTCTGAAGATTTTGCACACGAGCAAAAGCATGAGTTTAGTTTTTATAACTTTTAACTCTTAGAAGTATAATTTCCTATCTCTGCTAGAAAATCCTTTTGGCTCCCCAAAGCTGCCTTCATTAGGATTTTTAGAAGACAAAGCCTACCGCATTCTGCAATATATAGAAATTACCACTGGAAGCCAACATTCAGAATTAGAGAATATTTAAGACGTAAAGAGCTAGATATAATCTAGCCCAATTACCTCACTTTGAGATGAGGAAACAAGTTTAGAGAAGAGAAGTGGCTTGACAACTGAACCCTCTCAGACTGAAACCAAAACTTAGATTTCCTTCCTCCTTGACTAGCAACCTTCCCATAACACATCACCATCACTCTCTTTTTGAAACTTTAAAAATTTGCAAGTTTGAGGGACATGTGTAAGCATGTCCTGATGTGGGATAACATAAGGCAGGGCATTGGAAACTCACTCTTCGTTATAGCATAAAATTTTGGAAAGTTCTTATATGTCAACAGGTCATAGTATTTTAATAACCACTGTCAAAGTAAACAGGTGCAGTTTAAGGTCATCCCACAAAATCTATTTCAGTCCCTTATAGTTTTTTCCTTTGCAGTCTATCTATCTCTTCCTGTTTTTTTTTGAAAGTGTTCTCTCCTTGTCCCATGACTGCCTTTGTATGATATATAGTGAGGTGTGTCTGTTTCCAGACCTCTCTGTATAGGCCTTGCTCTTCATGCATTTTCCATCTGTGTTTAAGACTCTGTGTTTGTAAACCTGGATGCCTCTCTCAGTCGTGTGTGTGTGTGTATGTGTGTGTGTGTCTTTTTGTTTGTTTGTTTTACTGTCCCAATAACTGTGTCTTTCTGAGTTTTCCCTCACTGGTTTTCCTCTACCCTCCACCCCATTTTGTGTCTTTATGTCTCTAACTCTGCCTTTCCTCCTCCCTTTTCTTTTATATTGTCAGTTTCCTTTCCTATTTCTTTTCTTCACTTTACCAGACATATAATGATGAATATTTTGTTTTGTTTTGTTTTCAGACAGGGTCTTGCCCTGTTGCCCAGGCTGGAGTGCAGTAGCACGATCACAGCTCACTGCAACCTCCGCCTCCCAGGCTCAAGTCATCTTCCTGCATCAGCCTTTTAGTAGGTACTCAGTAAATAACCTAGGTATTTATTAGGATGCCTTTGGATGAAGGTAACAAGTCCTGACTTATATTGGCTTAAACAGCAAGGAAATTTTCTTGAAATTTTAAGCATTAGAAGCTCAGTGACGTCACCAAGACCGTGTTTTATTCCGCCACTCTGCCCTCCTTGGTTTTTTGGCATTGACCTCAGACCGACTGCCTTCAAAATCTTCATTGTAGCTGCCAGCAGAATGTAGGACAAAATGAGCTCTTGTTCACGTCCGATGGGAGAGAGAGATCCTCTCTCCCAAACACAGCACTCCCCTCTACCAGATTGGCCCTATTTAGGACAAAGTTCGCTCTTCTCCAACTTAACCAATAAAAGCCAGGGGAATGCTATTCCCCCCACCCCCCGGCCCAGGTAGCTTAGCTCAGTCAAGATCCATCTCTGCATATGAGGATGATTCCTGAATAGAATCAAGGTTATATTAGAAGGGAGGGAGAGGGATGGATGTCAGGTTAGTACACCATATTCTATTTGTTGAGTTAACTGAGTCATAGCAATTGTTGAGTTGGAAAAAATTCAGAACCTACTCTGGATTCAAGTTCGAGAAATCCTTGTTTCACATGCAACAGCATCGCTCTGTAGCCCTGAGCTAAGATGGTGTCATGAAATACAGTCTTCTTGCTGTTTATAATTGTAAGCAAACTCTGGGACGTGGGAGGGGATAGATGGTTAATGTCTGTCTGGCTTACTTCTTTCTAGTTAGTACCAACTACCTCCCTTCTTTCTGTGATTGTTCTTGGAATAGGATAAAAATCCTTTCCTTCCCTGTATTTTACAGTCTCGCCTTCCCCCAGGCCTTTTCTATTTTTAAGGATTTTACTCTAATCACCACAACCCCAAAGAATCAAGAAATCTTTAAAATGTATTAGAGTAGCTAGTTGTGGCAGCATTAAAACGTAGCTGCAAATTCTTTGACACTCTCTCTATCAAGCTATGAGGCCTACATCCCCATCCTTTACCCTGGAATCTGGGTAGGCTTATAATTTCTGATGATTAGAGTACAGGAGAAAGTGAAGCTGTATAGCTTCCTAAATGTTATAAAGTCTTAAAAATAGCTTCCGGCAGACCGTAGGACAAAATGAGCCCTTGTTCACGTTCAGTGAGAGAGAGAGAGAGAGACCCTCTCTCCCAAATATGGCACGCCCCCTCTACCTATAATATTTATATAGGTTAAACAGTCCACAACAAAGAAAGTACTGTTTATCATCAAGAGGAAAAAGAGACGAGAGAAAAGGTTAACAAAACAGTCCACGAGGATCTAAGAAGACCAAAGGAGTCCTGGTCTGGCTTTGGCTGTCCGTTGGTCTTACAAGGAAGACTCTGAGGTGGCAGAGCCTTCACTGACAGATGCAAATTATTACCATGAGTGACTGCAAGACGGTGTCAGCTAAGACAACCATTTCAAGCTGCTGAAGGCCTAATCTTTTAGTCACAGAGTCCTCTGGTAAGAATTGAAAGTTGGAAGAGTGTGCTTGTTTGTGGCCGTATTTGGTTGGATACAGTCTTTATCTTTTATAATTTGTTTCTTAAAACATCTTATTCTTATTGGCCAAATGCCCTATGAAATATAAAATGGAGTCTTTTTCTAAGATGGAGTTAGTTATGTCAAGGGTGCTGTATACAGTCTTCATTCTTTTTCCTGGCATACAACTCCTAAAATCCTTAGAATCTCCAAAGTGATGTCTTTTGGTGTGCTAATGAGGTGACTGATGGTAGCAGCTCTTAGGCAGCTTCATAATAGGGGCTGGTCACAAGAAAGACCATGGCAAGGTCAGAGGGTTGGGGCTTTCAGCCCCACCCTCCAAACTCCATCTGCGAAGTGGAGAGGGGCTGAAGGTTAAATTGATTGCCAATGGCCAATGCATTGATCAATTATTCCTAAGTAATAAAGCTCCCATAAAAACCCAAAAGGACAAAGGTTGGAGATCTTCCAGACAGCTGAACACATGGAGGTTCTCACCAGAGGGCATGGAAGCTCCAAGCGTCTTCCCACATGCCTTGCCCTATGTACTCTTTATCTGTATTCTTTGTAATCTTCTTTATTACAAACTGATAAATGTCAATGTTTCCCTAAGTACTGAGAGCCACTCTAGCAAATTAACTGAACCCAAGATGGGGGCTATGGGAACCCCCATTTATAACTGGTCAGTCAAAAGCACAAGTAAAACAATCTGGGGCTTCATCCTAGAGTATCAGAAGTGTCTTGTGAGACTGAGCCCTTCACTTGTGTGACCTGATGCTATTTCCAGTTAGATAGCGTTGGAATTCAATTGAATTTGAGCAGAGGTCTCCAATCCCCAGACCTGTAGTGGTCAGTGACCTCTTAGGAACTGGGCTGCACAGCAGGAAGTGAGTGGCGGGTGAGGAGCAAAGCTTCATCTGTATTTACAGCCATTCCCCATAGCTCACATCACCGCCAGAGTGCCTCCTCCTGTCAGATCAGCAGTGGCATTAGATTATCATAGGAGCATGAACCCTATTGTGAAATTCATGTGCAAGCGATCTAGGTTGCATGCTCCATATAAGAATCTAATGCCTGATGATCTGGCACTGTCTCCCATCACCCCCAGATGGGACTGTCGAGTTGCAAGAAAACAAGCTCAGGGCTCACCCTGATTCTACATTATGGTGAGTAGTATAATTACTTCATTAAATATTACAAAGTAATAATAATAGAAATGGAATGCACAATAAATGTAATGCACTTGGATTATCCTGAAATCATCCCCCACCTCCCTACCGCTGTCCTTGGAAAAACTGTCTTCCATGAAGCCAATCCCTGGTGCCAAAAGGGTTGGGGACCACTGGATTAGAAGACACCCAGTTAGTGCCCACTGCTGAATTGCTTGCTTGCTTGCCGGTGGAGAGAAATCCTCACATATCTGTCATCAGAAGTGTGTTGTGAGAGCAGAGTGGGAGGAACGGAGTTTATTTATTCTACAGTTACAACAATAGGTAACTGGAATTCTACTGCTAGACTATACCAAAGACTGCCAGGCCAGCCTACCTTTCTCATAGTCCTCCTGACTCCCTGTCTTGGATGAGCTCACTGAAGGCCCACATACCTTCGTTGGAGCATGTCCTCAATCCGGTTGAGCTGTTTTGGAGGTACTACAGGTTGTAGGACCTCCCTCCACTCGTGCTCAGGACTGCTTTCGGCAGGCTAGTCAGACAGCAGTTGGCAGTGAGTACAACTGGGTAAATGTTACTGGCACTGAGGACTGCTCCAGCTACAAATCCACAGTGACCCACCTTAGCTGGGCCCTTGGCATTGCTTGGCAATCCTTTTACAATTTTTTGGAATTCTTCGTAATTCTTGTACGTACAAACAGTCGGCTCCTTCTCCCATGCACCACAGGGGTCATTCTCAACTCTGGTGTTCTCAAACCCCTGACCACAACTGTTACCCACTGTTTCTCGACAGGTGTCTTTGACTCCTCCTTAACCAAGAAAATCAGGACCATCAGATGTGGATGTCACTCAACATCTGAAAATGGATTTGCATATGTACCCCCACAGCTCCTGCCTTTAGGTCAGAGAGAGAGAGGGAATCCATATCCAGTTCACAGCCAACTCCCTGTCCATATCCCATTTCCATCTCCTCAGGACCCACACTTGCTTCACTAGGTATTCCATCCCTGTTAGGCATCCAACTTCTCCCACCCTGCTGGCTTCTTCCCAAAGACTTATAACCAAGCTCAAATATTTCATTTAAAAGAAAACAAAAACTCCCATTCTTTTGCAACTGCCTTTGCAGGATTGTGTCTGAGACAGTGAGAGAGATCTAACTTAATGCACTCCATCTTGCTTCTAAACTCCAACCTGTCCTTGTTCATTCTTGGGCATAGGCTGAACTAACTTTGGGAGAAACTTAGTTTATAGTTTGTGGTTTAAAGCAAAGACAATAACAGCACTTTTCCAGGGCAGATCTCCTTCTTTCCTAAAGACCAGGTTGCCTTCGCAGGACTAACATTAGTCACAAAATTGGAAATTATGGCTTAGGAGTCATGCAGCTGGAGGCTACAAGATTCTGACCCTCCCTGAACCCTAAGATCAATGCTTGAGATCTTTTGCAGACCCTGTACTTGATGGGTCAGCTGGCACCACCCAGATCAATAAACTGGCTCATCTGATCTTGTGGCCACCACCCGGCAACTAACTCAGTGCAAGAAGACGGCTTCAGCTGCCTGTGATTTCATCCCTGACCAGTCAACACTCCTGGCTCACTGGCTTCCCCTCCCACCCACCAAGTTGTCTTTAAAAACTCTGCTACCCGAATGCTCTGAGAGACTGATAGGAGTAAGAATAAAACTCCAGTCTCCGGCATGGCCAACTCTGTGAATTACTCATCCTCCATTGCAATTCCCCTAACTTGATGAATCGGCTTTGTCTAGTTACCATCTTCCACTTCTCCTTTCTTATTGTGTCACTTAGGGCTCTGGCTTATAAGCAACTTTATCAGAATCTAGATCTATTAAGTAAAAGAAAGAAATTTATTGGATGGAAACTGGAGGAGGTCAGTCCATCCCACTGCTGTGATGACTGGGACCCAACCATGTCCCTGTCCTAGAAGTGAACCTCCCTTTTGAGTAAACAAGTGTCACTTATTCAGGATTCAGCTTAGAAGAGACTCTAATGGGCCAAACCTACATCACATGCCTATCCTCTGTCTGCCTGTATCAGTTAGCTAGCACTTGTATAACAAAGTACCACAGACTGTGTGGCTTAAACAACAAAAATTTATTTTCTTACAGTTCTTGAGGCTGAAAAGTCCAAGATCAAGGTGCTGACAGGGTTGGTTTCTTCTTATCTTTAAAAAAAAAACTTTTATTTTAGATGTAGGGGTACATGTGCAGGTTTGCTATATAGGCAAACTCCTATCACGGGGATTTGTTGTACACATTATTTCATCACCCAGGTACTAAGCCTAGTACTCAATAGTTACTTTTTTTGATCCTCTCCCTCTTCCTACCTTCCACCCTCAAGTAGGCCCCAGTGTGTCTGTTGTTACCCTTTGAGTCCATAGGGTTAGTTTCTTCTGAGGCCTCTTTCCTTGGCTTGTAGATGTCCATCTTGTCCCTGTACGTGTCTGTGTCCCAATTTGTAAGTACATTGCTCATATTGGATTAGAGCTCACCTAATTATTTTATTTTAACTTAATTGCCTCTTTAAAGGATCTGTCTCCATATATAGTCACATCCTGAGGTACAGGGGGTTCCACATGTGGACTTCAACATACGAACTGGGAAAGAGACACAGTTTAGTCCATAATAGTGCCCCAAGGTGGGGAAAAGGAAGATCGGGACCCTTGGGGTTCCCTAGTAAAAGCAATCACTGCTTTCTATTAAGTGCTCACAGTGAGGCTTCTCCAGGGCAGAATGAGATGCTAGTAAGAAGGGGAGGAGGAGGTGATCCTGGACAGCCAGGACATGTGCACTGTTCCTTCATAACGGAGATTCTGAAGAGGAGAAGTACTTCATTAAACACTTTTTCATTCCTGCTCCATCTTCAATCAAAAGCTGTTAAACTTCTGTTTCTCAGTCCCAACCCCTGAAATTACTGAGGCAAAGGTAATTAATAGTTCCTTGATTGCCACATTTCAGTCAAACTCTTGTTTGAATTTTTTTCTGCAACATTAATACTGTTACTGTTGACTACGCCCTCCTGGAAGATCTGTTCCCACTAAACTTCCTTGTTCTCTCTTCTTTAGCCCCGCCTATCCAAAATCCTTTGTCAGCTATTTTTCTTGGGCACACTTCAAAAATTTTTGCATACCAAGTTTCTGTCACTGATTCTCTCCTCTTCTCCTCTTCCTCTCAATCCCTCCTTCCTTTCCCTCACTGTCCCCCTTTATTTCTCACTTAATACTCTTACAGTTGGAGAGACCTTATCCATATTTTATCTTAACTAGGATCTCTGGACGGGTTCAGATAGAGCTTCTTAAATTATAGGAAACATAATTTGTATATTTGCATCCTTTCTTGGAGAGAGCCCAAAGCTTTTGTCAGAAGTTCGAAACCTCAACCATGTTGGTGTCTCCTAAATTGTGTCTTTTGTCAAGACCTGTCTTCTGAGTTCCAGGACCATGTGTCTCACTGCCATCTTCACCTGAAATCTTCATAGCTACCTCAAACTCAATAACATCCAAAGCTGAGATCACTTTCTCCCTCCCAAAGCCTGCTCATCTTCCCATTTTTCTTTTGTCCATGAAAGGTACTGCCATCCTCCTTATCACCCAAATTAGAAACCTGAGCATCACCCAGACCTCTCCCTTTTCGTTACCCGCCATAGCCAATCATTCACCAAGTCTTGCGCATTCTTCCTTCCTAACTTCTCTCCTAGATGCTTTCATTGCATATCCACTTGTTAAACAGAGTAGCTCTTGTCTCTTAACTAGAATGTTGAAATAATCTTCCAACTTTTCCCTCTGCCTTCTGTCTCTCTCTCATCTAACTCATTCCTTGGACTGCTATCAGAGCCATTTCTATAAAATGTAAAACAGATCTGTGACTCCCCAGCCTAAAGCCTTTTTATTAGTTCCCATTAGCTTTTAGAATTAAATGTGTAGTTTTTCCTGACATACAAAACTCCTCATGATAAATATTCATTGAGTTCCTAATACATGTCTTCCCTTGTGCCAAATGTTGAGGGTACAGTGGTAAACAAGCTGAACAGATTCCCTGCTCTCCAAGACCTTTCAGTCCACAAATGCGACGAGTTTACAAAGAAGAAGCACAAGCTCCTAAAGGAGTTGGGATGGGGGTGGGGTTCACAACCTAATTTAGAAAACTGAGGAAGGTTTCAACCTCCCATCTTGCATTTACAATCAGCAGTAATCAGCAGATGTGGTACCAAATATGGAACCAACAATTTCATCTGCATTTTCTCATTTAAGCCATGAGTGCCGTTATTGTTAGCCTCACTTTACAGATAAGGAAACTGAGGCCTAGAAGGTTAAATAAGTGATGGAGTTGGGGTTTCACCCAGGCTCATGTGAGACCCAGACATCTGAACCCTTTTGGAGCCTGTGCTTCTCCTTTGTAGTCCTCACTACACTCGTGGGACTACACCCAGCTCTGCAAACACACCAGCCTGTTTCACTCCAAGTCTTTGCTCATGTTGCGCCTCTTGCCTGGAATCCCTATTTCCCTCAAAAATCTTCCTGCTGAATCTTTTGTGACCTAATTGAAGTGTTCTCTCTTCCATGCACACTCCTCCCCCAGATAGATTTAGCCACTGTCTTCCTTGTGCATACACAGCATTTCATAAATACTCTCACAGTCCCTCTAGCACTTCAAATACTTATCTGATGTTCTCTCCCTAAGAAACTATAAGTCCTAGGGGATGACAATCAACCGACCTCCATAGTCAGAAACTTCTACTGTGCCTGGCCTTCCAATGAGAAAAGGAGAGAAGAGGAGGGGAGGGAAGAAAAAGGGAAAGAGAAGAAATAAAAGCAAACATGAAGACAAGACAAACACTTCAGTATATGATATCCCAAGACCATCTGCTCCTTTGTAAAAATTTTGCTTTCCCCCCGCCCGCCGCCAAGAGTCAGGGTCTCACTCTGTTGCCCAGGCTGGAGTGCAGTGGCATGAACATAACTCACTGTAGCCTCTAACTCCCGGGCTCAAGCGATCCTCCTGCCTCAGCCTCCTGCGTAGCTGGGACTACAGGTATGCACCACCCCACCTGGCTGTTATTATTATTACTATTTTAGTAGAGATAGGGTCTTGCTATGTTGCCTAGATTGTTCTCAAATTCCTGGCCTCAGGCAACCCTTCCACCTCACCTTGGCCTTCCAAAGAGCTGGGATTACAGTAAGCCACCACAGGCCAAAATTTTGCATTTTATCCATCACTGTAAAATGAAACCTTACAACTCCAACAGCACTCTGAGAATTGTTCAACGACTTAATGAAAACCTCCCGAAAGCTTCCCAATCTGTTGCGGTCCCTTTCTCTCCTCCTGCGCTCTCTCTCCTCTTCTTCCTATCTAGCCCACCCTTTTGGCAGCTAAGAATTCCTCCCTCCATTGGAGAGCCACAGACAAAAGAGGAGTCAGATAAGAAGGAAAACAAAGTGAAGGCCTTGCATCAGAGGTCACATGGCAGAAAGCCACTTGGATATCTGCAAAGAGGAGAGAATTGAGAGATACTCACCTTTTGCCTCAGAGACCATCCTTAGCCCTGAAGGCGCTGGTTCTGCTTTAGGTTTCCCAGATAAGCATCTGAAGTGTTACAGCAAGGAACTTTAAGTTTCCAAATACTTGTCTGGATTTTGCAAAATGTAAATGAATCACTTGAGAAGGAGCACTAGAACGGCTGCTGGTTCATTACTCTTGTGCATCCCGGCATCTAATCCAAGGGCCTGTGGAGGAGGGGCTGCTGCAAGACTCTGTGTGTTGGAGGAGAGGAGTGGGTGTGTGGATGGCAATGGGAGGATCCATTAATTCCACCCAGGAGCCAAATGAAACATACAAACAAAAAACAAAACCTGGGTAGTGGTTTTTATGTGATTCTGGTGTAGAAAGGGCATTCGTCCAAAGCAAAGGTCAGGGGGCACCTGTGCCAGCCCCTGCCTCCATTCCACCCCTGACAAGCATCAGGTGCCCACACCTGCCTGCTGCTCACCTCTTGTGCTTTTCTAAGCCAGGTGAGACCTGTCCCAGATGTCCAGGACCCCCCTGAGGGAGTGGCACTATCAAGCGGAGTCATCTGATTTTTTATGATAAGGAGCCCTGGAGCCCTGGCTACTAGGCTGACAGACCAGCCCAGATCCAGTGGCCCCGAGGGACCTGAGCTAAACTGCACTGGGGTTGCTCCGCAGGACCCGGGGAACAGCGAAGGTAAAGAGTTCCTGTCCTCGCCCCTCCCCACCCCCACCTTTTCTGCGATCCTTTCAGCCTTTCACTGGTGACTCGTTCTCCCAGGGCCCATTTGTCTTCCCCTGCCTGGATTTCTTCTAGCCTGGGAATCTAATGATCAAATCACCCTAAAAAGTCAGTGGCACCTGTGGATTACATATCCCGAAGCATATACATTTTGAACTTTGAATTTTGAAAGAAACTGTGGGTGGAGATAATATTGAGGAAGAGACACGGCTAATGGTCTGAAGATTCAAAAGGACCACTTTCTGCAGCAGGCCCTTGGCTGGAGAGCGATGGGTCTGGGCCAGGCAGGAGAGTGAGAATTTCTGAGGTGGAATGAAGAGAGCCCTCAGGGAATGCTCCCCTTGCCTTGAATCTCAACCCCAGGGTCATGCTGCCACATTCTTGGTGCTGAGTGGATCCAAACCCAGGAGATGGGGGCAATCATCCTGGGATGGCTGAGGGTACTCTCTGGCAGATTCTGCATGTGCCCCCAGATGCTCAGCCGCAGACCTCTGAGGAGCAAAGGGGGCAGACCCACCCATCTCGCCTCCAGGCTCTTTCCTTCCTGTTTCTGCCCTATGGTGGGGCTCACTTTCCAGACTTCAGATTCACAAGTCAGATGACGTTTCAAGAAAAGGAACCTGGTGGGTGACTGGTAGAGGGGTTAGGGGAAAGGCTGTTTACTTCCTCCTGTCCAGTCAGCTTGGTCCCTTTAGGGCTGCAGATAACTGTGGTGACTTGTTCATTCCAGCGTGGCATCATGTGGCAGCTGCTCCTCCCAACCGCTCTGCTACTTCTAGGTAAGTCAAGGGTCTCCCTGGTTGAGGGAGAAGTTCTAAATGCCTTGGGTTCAGCAGAGATGTCTTTTCAAGCAAGGGATGGGCCTCCCACCAAGGGATGGGACCCCTCACCACATCTATAGCCCTGGATTGAGCTCCTAGGACAAGCCAAGATGAGGCTAGAAATGAGGAGAATGCTGGTTCCGATTGGGGCATACTCAGGAGTGGGCCCCTTCATCCCTCTGGGTCTCAGAATCTCTATGTGGAATTGAAGAGCTTGGACTAGATGGTCCCTAGGGTCTGTCTCTTTCAGTTTGACATTTCAGGGTTTTCCTCTATGATTGTTAATTTCTTCCCTTTCTTGTGGGGACATGGGTTGAGGCTGTTTCTGTGGCTTGGTTCAGGGAAATTCAACCTGTACTCTTAATTTGTGAGTTTGCCCAGGGAGCAAGGGGAAAGGGAACAGTGTTGAAATAGGGATTTGGGTTGACAGTGGGGCAGGAGCCATGGACGCTGCAGACCGGAGAGCAGATAGCAAGAAGATTTCCACCAGAAATATTCTGATTCCTGGGGCAGGGGAGGGCAGGGGAGTTTTAAAATCACTCTGATCTCTGCTTCTACTCAATATTGGATTCACTCTTTTTTCTTGCAGTTTCAGCTGGCATGCGAGCTGGTGAGTCAGCTTCACGGTCTCAGATTGACAGCTTCACGGTCTCAGATTGACTCAGTGAGGCACTTATGGGGGTGATGGCCGTAAGATATCGGGAAATGCTTGCTGCATGGGAAAATGCTGATGTGGGGTTAGCAGGGATAGTTCCTCCAACACAGCAGGGCTTGGCCCTGTGCTTCTCTGGCCAGTTTTCCTCGAGATACTGAACAGGCCAAAAACGGGACAAAGATGCTCTAAGACTGAGTCACCAAGCATGGGTTTGCAATGGGCTCATTTTGGCTTTAAGGCTCCCTGGGAATGGCAGTGTAGAGCCTGCTCCTCTCCCTGTCCTCACCCCACATTTTCTTGGCTCCTCAGAAGATCTCCCAAAGGCTGTGGTTTCCCTGGAGCCCCAATGGAACAGGGTGCTAGAGAAGGACAGTGTGACTCTGAAGTGCCAGGGGGCCTCTCTTCCTGAGGACAATGACACACAGTGGTTTCACAATGGGAAACTCGTCTCAAGCCAGGATTCAAGTTATTTCATTGCCTCTGTCAGAGTCAACGACAGTGGAGAGTACAGGTGCCGGACACGCCTCTCCACATGCAGTGACCTGGTGCAGCTAGAAGTCCATATTGGTGAGTTGGTGAAGGGGAAGAGGAAAGTCACCAATAAAGGGTGAAACAAAGGGCCCTGAAATACTTGGGAAGAGCTGGAGATGATATTCTTAGAGATAAAAGCTAAGATGAGATGATCTGTGGTCCCACTGAATGGTATCAGAGTTGTAGTCCTAGCTCTAAGTAGGCAAAATGTCAAAGCCTGTCAGACAATAGATACAGAACTGCTGCACTGCAATATTCCAGGAATCATATGAAATGCACACAATGTGAATGTGTCATCTGAAAGGTAGGCCATGGCATAGATGCTCAATAATATTTATTTATTTTTTTGTTTTAATTTATTTTATTTTTTGAGATGGAGTCTCGCCCTGTCACTCAGGCTGGAGTTCAATGACATGATCTCGGCTCACTGCAACCTCTGCCTCCCAGGTTCTAACAATTCTCCTGCCTCAGCCTCCCAAGTAGCTGGGATTACAGGCACCCGCCACCACACCCAGCTGATTTTTGTATTTTTAGGAGACACGGGGTTTCACCATGTTGGTCAGGCTGGTCTCAAACGCCTGACCTCAGGTAATTCACCTGCCTCAGCCTCCCAAAGTGCTGGGATTACAGGGATGAGCCACCACACCAATAATATTTATTGAATAAGTTTGGTTTTAGGACCTCAATCTCCTTCTCACTCTCGGGCATGTAATACCCTAAGCTACCTCCCAAAGCAATCCTAATGGCCTAGCATCATATCTTTCTCTCTCCCCATCAATGCCATACTCTTATTTTTTTAAAGAAATAATTTTTACTTTTTAATTTAAAAATATTTAATACCATAGACTTCCCAATCAATGCCATACTCAAACCTATACTTAAGCATAAATTTGGTAATGTGATATCTCTTCCAATGGCGGTATATACATGTTCAGCCTGCACATTAATCATGTAATGAAAGTCTTTGTGTACTGTTAATAGAATATAGACGTCAGACACAGGTAGGAGGAATATTTTGCAGGCAGAAGTCTTTCCTGGTGTCCCTGCAATCTTACCACATAGACTGGTCACTGCAGTGTCACCTGCAAACCTAACTCTACTTCCATGACTGCTCCATTCGTACAATGTTTATGGGTGGAACAAGGCTTGGGAAAAGAAAGGCATAAAGAGGTGGATCTGCAAGAGAGCTTCGTGGAATTGAGCCTCTGAAACTAATTTCTGTGGCTCTTTTGCCTCTGACTGTACCACCTAGCTGACACAGTCTTCACTCTCCAGAGCTACAAGAAGGAATGTCCATTTCTAGGTAGGTAAGAGATGTCCACCTACAACCAAATAAAATGGGCAATTACCAACAGGAAGCAATAGAAAAATCAATTCTAGGAGCTATTAGTTTGCCTTGAACTTGGCTCTAGAAATTGGCTTTAGAAGTCTAGCCAATCAAGGCTATATTAAACTGTGACCATGAGAATTAGCTTCACCAGGTAAACTTCTGAACATTCTTTAGGACCCATTTCACTTATGTCTGCCTCTGAGAAGCATTTTTTACTTCTTTCAGGCAGAATGTCTTTATTCCAATCTAGTTGTCCCTGCAGTCCTTTATTCTTAGCCTGTCGTAGCACTTATCGTATTGTATTGTGATTATTTCTGAATATTTGTGTTTCTATGTCTAGACTGTAGACTATTTAAGGCTGAGAACCATATGTCTAGTCATCTGGGGATCTCCAGTCCACACAATGTGTCATACATAGTGAGTGCTTGATGAAATATCACTTGAAGGAATATATATAGATGGACATTCACTGAGTCCATGACAGGACAGATTGGACCAAGAATGTTCTTCCAAAGGCTGCCAGACTATGTATTAACCATGTCTTTATGCTAATAATGATTCACCTCTCTGCTGAAAAAGTGGATAGATAGGCACATGGCTTCTTTTGATAAATGATATGTCTTAATAAGTAATAAAAATTACCTTCTGTTTAGCAAATCTTTGTGGTAGAGAATCATGACCAACACATGCCCTACCAATGTTGTTTAGCATCAGGTAGTAGATTTTTAAAATTATAGTAATTCAACCTGAGAATGTAGACTTAATAAAAAATAAAATGACAGTAAATTTTGTTTTGTTCTTATTACAAAAGTCATTTGGGGTCAATTTCAAAAATATATAAAAGTAAATGGGAAATTTTAAATGTCCTTCAGTCCCACTCCTTCAGAGAAAACCCCTGTTAATATGTAAGTGCATATCCTTCTTTTATTCTGTGCATAGTACTTTTTAAAGTATTTTCAGTATTATGCTTTTTTGACTTAACATTGTCTCATGAATATTTTCTTATGCCATTATAATATTTATCTACAATATCATTTTTTAAAAATGATTCAGGTCCTCTCCCGACCACGACTTCATGTCCTCTCTTTGGGAAATCTGATGATTGTGAGAAAAAGCTCTGACGATATACGAATTTTCTCTCTTGAAGGCCATGCTCAGTAATAAAGATGGTCTCACTGAGGCCCCGTGACACCTCGGAAACCACCCATTGCCACGCTGAGGACTACCATGCCCTTCCCCTCCCTGATGTTTACATTGAATTCTCCTTCACAATTTCTGCAGCCACTCCATGGCCATCTTCACCTTCTTCCTGACTGCTGCAAGAGTCTTTCAATATTCCTTCGATTGTCTATACCTTCTGAAATCTACCTTTTCTCTAATAGGGCAAATCATCATTTTAAAATGCACTTTTTACTCTGATCTAGAACTTGCTGTGAGCCCTTATTACCTGCCACAGCAAATCTAAGTCTAGCACTTAAGGATCCTGCAGATATGCCCGGGACTGGTTCTCACTTACCTCATCACTTACTCCCTCTGCTCTGTGTTGATCTTATGTATGTGTGTCCCTCTTCCCCATTAGACAAAGGTCTTGGTGTGACTTGAGTTCTCTTGCAGGGGCTCATCAGCTCTTCCCCAAAGGGAGCTATGCAGGTTTGTCTCCTAATCTGGCTTTCCCTTATGTCTCAGGATCTGGGTGGTTCATGGCGCCTTCACAAAGCTCTGCACCAAGAGCTGAGGCCTCCTGGGCCTGGGGTGTCTCTGTGTCTTTCAGGCTGGCTGTTGCTCCAGTCCTCTCAGTGGATGTACAAGGAGGGAGACCGTATTCACCTGAGATGCCACAGCTGGAAGAACTCTTCTCTGCATAAGGTCACATACTTACAGAATGGCAAAGGGAAGAGGTATTTTCATCAGAATTCTGACTTCTACATTCCGAAAGCCATGCCCA
This sequence comes from Cacajao melanocephalus, assembly GCA_963573385.1. Lineage (NCBI taxonomy): Eukaryota > Metazoa > Chordata > Mammalia > Primates > Pitheciidae > Cacajao > Cacajao melanocephalus. Next base: position 28,939 of record CAUYLG010059356.1, on the reverse strand, counting down.
AAGACAGCGGCTCCTACTTCTGCAGGGGGCTTCTTGGGAGTAAAAATGTGTCTTCAGAGAGTGTGAACATCACCGTCATTCCAGGTGAGAAATGTGCCACCCTGGAATGTCCAGGGACACCTGTGTGTGGAGCCTGCACTCACATTGGGAAGATGAGTTGGGAGGAGATTCCCGATTCTTATACCCACTTCCTCATATGTGGTTCCCTCCTGGTGATCAGCAGGAGGTCCCTGAAAGTCCTTGATTGCTGGGTAGGTTTGCAGCTCTGTTTTGGTCCATTCTTTTGGGATAGCTAAGAGGTGTCATTCACTCTGCAGGGTGACCACAGGAGCAGAAGCCACATTTCCTCCCCAATAAATACCTCTGTCTTTCCTTACCCTAATCACACCCGCGATGTCATAGGTTCCTATCATGCTGGCCTCTTTCTTATCCAAGCCTTTTAGCCATGATACAAACTGGCAGGAGCGCCTCACAGAAAGAGCCCAGAACCTGGGTTCTGGCTCTGCAGCTAATTAACCGTCTGACCAGAGGTGAGCCACTTAGTCTCTCTGAACCCCAATTTCTTCTTCTGTAACAAAGATAAGCTGACATTTATCGGACATCTTTCAATGTGACAGACTCTGTGCTAAACAATTCTTTTTATTGTTGTTTGTTTGTTTTTGTTTTTGAGATGGAGTCTCGCTCTGTCGCCCAGGCTAGAGTGCAATGGCAAGGTCTCAGCTCACTGCAACCTCTACCTCCCGGGTTCAAGTGAGTCTCCTGCCTCAGCCTTCCAAGCAGCTGGGATTACAGGCATCCGCCACCATGCCTGGCTAATTTTTGTATTTTTAGTAGAGACAGGGTTCACCATGTTTGCCAGGCTGGTCTCAAACTCCTGTTCTGGATCCGCCCGCCTCGACCTCCCAAAGTGCTGGGATTACAGGCGTGAGCCACCTGCCCAGCCACTAAACAATTCTTTACATGCACCTGGTTTGACTATCATAGAGGACCTTCACAACATGAGATAGGTAATATTGATTCCATTTCACAGATCAAGTAACTGAGGAGCAAAAATAAATAAATGTGTCCTCAAGGTCATATCAAACACTTCAAAGCCTGTATATTTAACCACTAAGCAAAAGATTTGAACAAGCACTCATATCCTATGATCCCATTAAGTCATCCACAAAACCTCTTCAGGTTCTATAGCACCAGCCTCCAGAATCAGAGCTCTGGTGTGGTATGCCGGGACTTGCCAGTTTCACACAACTTCTATCTGTAGCTAGTCCAAGACATAAACTGTAAACAGTTTGCATGTAGAAAGGCAGCAAAACACCTTTTGAGATTTTGACATTACAATGCCATCATTCGAACAAAAATAATTTTATTACACTTTAAACTGAAAGTAAATACTCCCAAGTGGTTAGGGAAAGACAGCAAATGAGGTAAATGGGGTAACGTGTAAATAATGAGTGGATTTCGATAAATGAGGATATATGAGAGTTCTTTATACTATTCTGGTCATTTTTTTTTTTTTTGAGACAGAGTCTCGCTCCGTTGCCAGGCACCAGGCTGGAGTGCAGTGGCATGATCTTGCCTCACTGCAACCTCCTGCCTCCTGGGTTCAAGCAATTCTCCTGCCTCAGCCTCCTGAGTAGATGAGACTACAGGCGGGTGCCACCATGCCCAGCTAATTTTTGCATTTTTAGTAGAGATGGGATTTCACCATGTTGGCCAGGATGGTCTCAATCTCCTGACCTCATGATCCGCCCGCCTCGGCCTCCCAAAGTGTTGGGATTACAGGCGTAAGCCACCGCACCCAGCCTCTGGTCATTTTTTTAAGTTTGAAAATACATCAAAATCAAGAGTTTAAAAAATGGAAATGCAAAATCAACAAATTTGTCCCAGTTTCTAGACAACAGCATTGTCTGACAATTTCTTAACTGTCTCACAAAACCCAGCTTACAACCTAACTTGCTAAGGCTCTCTGTCACATCTCTGTCAAACAAGCAGAAGCCTTTGCTAACTGTTTGGTGAGCTGTACTCTGCTCAGATAGCACTAAGATCAGGAGCTAACGGGAGGAAGCAATGCTTTCCCCCAGACTCCCCTGCCATTCCTACCACTTGTCTCTTGGCAGTTGTCAAAGACTCTGCTGGTGACCTCATTATTTGTTCCAAATATCTGCCTTAGTGACTGTCTTTTTTTCATCTCTCCACTTCTCCTAATAGATCCGAAAGTGCCATCCACATCACCAGTCTTTCTACCTGGGTACCGAGTCTCTTTCTGCTTGGTGATGGCACTCCTTTTTGCAGTGGACACAGGACTGTATTTCTCTGTAAAGAGAAACATTCGAAGCTCAACAAGGGACCGGAAGGACCATAAATTTAAATGGAGCAAGGACCCTCAAGACAAGTGACTCCCATCCCATGGGGGTAATAAGAGCAGTGGCAGCAGCGTCTCTGAACCTTTCTCTGGATTTGCAGCCCCGTCATCCTCATTAGGCCTCTCCACGAGCAGCAGGAAACATAGAACTCAGAGCCCAAGTCCCTTACCCAACTTTCGACTCTTCCTTGGTCTCCAGCGGAAGGGAAAGGCCCATGATCTTCAAGTGCCAGCAGGGAAGCCCCAGTGAGTAGCCGCATCCCTAGGAATTGAAGTTTCAGAGCTACACACTTTTTCTGTCCCAACCATTCCCTCACAGCAAAGCAACGATACAGGCTACGGATGGTAGTGTTGAAACATATAAAAACTGTTCCTATTATAAATTACCCAGTTTATGGGGGAAAAAAAGAAAAATAATTATTCCTAAATAAATGAATAGGTAGAATTAATGGTTGAGGCAGGGCCATACAGAGTGTGGGAGCTGCTGGGTATCCAGGGAATTCAGTGAGACCTATGAAAGGATGGCTTAGAAAGAGCAGGGTAGTCCAGGATAGACTAAGGAAGGTGTCCTCATGTGCCCAGAGATAAGGCTGTCTTCCTAGAACATTAGCCATGGTGGAATTAATGGGAAATCATGAGGGTGAGGTAGAATTGAGTCTTCCAGGGGAATCTATCAGAACTGAACCATCTGCAAGTATATAACGATGAGCCCTCTTAATGCTAGGAGTAGAAAATGGTCCTAGGAAGGAGACTGAGGATTGGAGTGGGGTGGGGTGGAAAAGAAAGTACAGAATAAACCTTGTGTCACTGTCCCAAGTTAAGCTAAGTGAACAGAATGATCTCAGCATCAGAGTGGGAAAGCCTGAGAAGAAAGAGCCACCCACGAGCACACAGGAAGGAAAGCGCAGGAGGTGAAAATGCTTTTTTTGGCCAGGGTAGTAAGAATTAGAGGGTAAGGGCAGGGACTGTAAAACCACCCTTTCTGCTTCAATACATAATTGCGGTGTAGCTTTGTTCATTTCATTTATTAAACAAATGTTGGATAACCAATACTAAACGTACTAGTGAGCTTCACTGAGTTAAATTATGAAACCTTCAAATCCTTCATCATGTCAGTTCCAATGAGGTGGGGATGGAGATGGCAATTGTTGCTTACGAAAGAAAGCTTTAGCTGTCTCTTCCTGTTTTGGAAGTTTTAAGTGCAACATTTCTGTTAGAATAAAGCATATTACAAGATCTTGCATGCTACTCTTAGATAGAAGATGGGAAAACCATGGTAATAAAATATAAATGATAAAATCCTTTCTTCTTCCCTTTGTCCAAGACTGTAACAGAGATTGGTTTGGATTAGTGAAAAACACCCCCTCATCCCAGCAACCATCTCACCACAACTCATATGAATTAGCCAGCTTGCTTTCCAAAATTAGCCAGCTTGCTGAGACAATTGGGTGAAGGGGGCTTCTTACGGGAAGTATGGGATAGGAGGGTGAATAGGAATTAGAGAGTTTTAGAGCGTTAGGGCAGATAGGAGAAGGCACAGCTACGCAGTAGGTAGAGGCCTTGGCAGAGGTAGAGGGTCAGCCTGATTGTATGAATTATGAGCTATATACCAAGATGATTCAAGCTAAAGTACATGCATAAATTAAATATTAGATAAGATTCAGACATGAGACGAGTGCATTTGGAAACCTTGGACATTCAACTCACATTTATTTACTACCGACAATGTGCAGGCTTGAGTTCAGGTGCTGAAGATATCAGATGAACAACACGGGGTCATTCCCTGGGCAAGCTTTGTTTCTAATGAGAAAAATGAATAGGACGAGAGTGAAGAAGGAGCTGCAGAAAAGAGGCTTGATGTGGGGGGTGTGGTCATGAAGGATGAGGAGGAGTTTACCAGGCAAAGAAGAAGAGAAAGGGCCAAGGTCCATGGGCAAAGATTCAAAAGCCAGAGTGTGAGTTCAAGAAAGCAGTTCGGTTCTGTTGTTTACAGCGTCGGTGAGGGAGAGGAAAGAGTTTTCAGGGCCAGATCATAAAGGGCATTGCCTTCCAAACTAAGGAGATGATTGAATCAGACCGTGCAACACCTTGAGGGAGTTTAATTAGATCAGGTTTGTACTGTATAGTATTTTAGAAGGATTCTCTGGCAACTACTTGAAGGATGGACGGGTTGGGAGAGCTGAAAACAGGAAGCCATCCAGGGGCAAAGTAAGATGCAGTAACCCAAAGGGAGCAATGAGGAAGTAACTGGCGGTGAGGCTGAAGAGGAAGGTGCCTAATCAACAAGGTATTTAGGAGGTTGACTCTCCAAGAATTGTCAGCCAGTAGGACGCCACATGACTAAGGACCAGGTTTCACACATAGCGCCCATTTTCTGAGTTAGGAAATAGGAAGGCAAGGCAGGCACGGGTTTGGTGGAAAGATAAACAATTCATTTTGAGATTTTTAGTACTTTCTTCCTTTGGCCGGTAAATTTTCTTTGTCAGTTTAAAAACATAATTGCAGCAGCCAAGCAGCTAAAAGTTCTAATTGCAACCCTAGTTGGAAAAACCAAATACCTCTAAATTAACCGTACTGCACTAAGGCGGAAGAGGACACTGGGAACCACCCATTGCGGGGGTCAGCTGTCAGGGCTCCCAGCGGTTAGCACTTAGCATCCAAAGTGGTTTCTCAGTCAAGGTTTCAAAAGCCCGAGGTTCACAAAAACATCACTTCCGTCCCTGGGTGGGATCGAACCACCAACCTTTCGGTTAACAGCCGAACGCGCTAACCGATTGCGCCACAGAGACGGGCGCAAACGAATTCCGCTGCCAAGTCACTTCACTGAAGAAAAAATGCTCTGTGCTCTACGTCTTCAAAAAAACAGACTGATGTTGAAACCTGTAAGACAATCAGCTTTCTGTGAGCTCATAGCTCTGAGCTAGGCCGGTCTTTCTCCGCGCTAGCACTTGCATGGATCTGGAGCTTCCACCAGAAGAGGCTGAGAAAAGGGGAGCAGAAGAGGATGCAGGAACGAAGGGTCTTTGGGGATTCCAAAATGGATGCTATCTGTGGGTTCCGGGGTTCAGTTGGTTTGGTCAGCGAAGTGCGCCTTTAAGCTTTTTTTTTTTTTTTTTTTTTGCCTATGTAGACAATTTGTGTATGCCTGTGCACACGTTTAGTGCTGACTCATAATAAGCTTATTGTCGTGAACATTAAAAATATTTTCTTATGTGTCCAATCACGTCCGGCAGAATGTGATATCTAAGTAAGGGAGTTTGGTATTACAAAATTAGTCTTCAATCTTCGCTGTTTTGAGAGGTTTCTACCGGCATATTAGACATGCAGACAAAACAAGGAGCTTAAAAAGCCTGTAATATTCCAGTTAATGGTGTTCAGCTTGGAAATAAAAAATATTTTTTTAAAATTGCCTACAATTTAAGGATTTTCATGCCGATATATCCAGATCCAAATATCTGAGGACAGAGCCCCCTAATTCCATCACCATCGACCTAGGGCACCTGGTCAGTGCTGGGTCTAAAAAGCCATTTTCTATATTGCCCAAGACCCAGGCCCCCTCCGTATCCTCCACACAGAACCGTTTTTCTTTCTGCACTGCCATCCTCTCTCATCAGTGGACTCCAATTTAGGTGCAGGTGGAAGTTTTCAATGATGTTCAGTGAAATGAAAAGATACGCAAACATAGATATGCATATGCAGAAATTATATGTGCATATATGTTTATGTGTACACATTTTATATCTTATGTAAAATACATATATGTATATTGTATGTATAATAAGTAAATAAATAAATAAATTTGCCAAATGACCTTCAGAGTCTTTTATTTGTTTATGTATTTATTTATTTTTGAGATGGAGTCTCGCTCTGTCGCCCAGGCTGGAGTCCAGTGGTGTGATCTTGGCTCACTGAAACATCCGCCTCCCGGGTTCAAGCGATTCTCCTGCTTCAGCCTCCCAAGTAGCTGGGATTACAGGTGCCCACTACCATGCCTGGCTAATTTTTGTATTTTTAGTAGAGACAGGGTTTTGCTGTGTTGGCCGGGCTGGTCTTAAACTCCTGACCTCAGGTGATCCACCCACCACAGCCTCCCAAAATGCTTGGATTACAGACATGAGCCACCACGCCAGGCCTAGAGTCATTTCTTCTAGTTAAAATTTTTATTTTTGCTCTTTTGCTCAGACCTGTAGAGCCAGCAATAGAGGCAAGTGTTGTGGACCGTCTACCACCCGGAAGCTCCATAGTCATCAACTGGATCAGAAGTGGCATGGTAAAAGGTACAAAAAAGCCCATTTGGGCACAGCCCTGAAGACCTGCCCTTTTGGAGATGATTCTCATCCAAAGAGAATTGGGCTGGAAAAAGTAGGGGTTGGAGCCAAATAGCCCAGCTCTGCCACTGGGAAGTGTGCCAGGGTCCAGCTGATCAAAAACAGCAAGAAAATCACAGCCTTTGTACCTGATGATGGTTGCTTGAACTTTATTGAAAAAAACTATGAAGTTCTGGTTGCCGGATTTGGCGGAAAAGGTCCTGCTGTTGGTGGTAATCCTGGAGTCCACCTTAAAGTTGTTTAAGTAACCAGTGTCTCTCTTTTGGCCCTATCAAAAGCAAGGAGGGAAGACCAAGAACGTCAGTTTTAATGGTGAAAACCCAATAGTAATAAGTTTTCATTTGCCAAAAAATGTTGTTTTTAAATGCCTTTTTTTTTTTTGAAACAGGGTTTCACCATGTTGGCCAGGATGGTCTCGATCTCCTGACCTTGTGATCCTCCCGCCTCAGCCTCCCAAAGTGCTGGGATTACAAGCGTGAGCCACCGCGCCCAGCCTACGTGTCCTTTCTTTTTTAAAATTATAATAAGGACAGATGATAGTTTTCACGGCTATTTGTTTTATGAATTTCCTAACTTGGCAAAATGAAAAGTTGGCAACCCTATACCAGTAACCAACTTTTTTGATGTTATTAGAGACAGGATCTTGCTCTATTACCTAGGGTGGAGTGTGGTGGCATAATCATAGCTCACTGCAGCCTGAAACTCCCAAGCTCGAGCAATCCTCCACAAAAAGAATTATCTTCTGGGTTTTGCTTTTGGCTTTCCCTAGACATCCCAAAAATCCAGCCTCCATACCTCGGCTGGCCACAGGGAACTGTAGGTGGCCACTTCCAGAAAAGTCACTCAGTGTATCCCAACCTGAAGGGCTGACTGAATCCAGCTATGGCTGGTGTTGGTTATAGGTCCCTGTCCTTATATGTCTCCCAAGACAGGAGAGCCTGAACCCTGATCTACTTAGCAATTGCCCAGTGTCAATCTGGCCCCACACGGCTGTGGCTAGCCTCTACCAGTCAGTACTACCCTTTGGTTCTTCTTGCTTGTGGGACTGCAGCCTCCATGGGACCTTAGTACTAAGAGTCAGGGAATATCAGGGAGAGCAGGCAGGCAGTAACAGGTTACACTGAAGGCATAAGCTAGATGCTGAGGCCTCCACTGGCACAGATGGTCCTCTTGTTACAGGATGGGGCCTGTGGGGCAAATGAGAGCATAAGGGAGGTTTGGAGCTAACGGTGCTGAGGTGCAGATGTCCCTTCTTCCCACCCCTGTTGAATTTCACCTCCATTTGATGGAATAAGACTTTTTAAAATCTCAAACATCATCCCACTATAGGCATTAACAACATTCATTTTAGCAATAAAAAGGATAATTAATGCTTGCTCATTGCCAGGGACCATCCTGGCGATGTTTATATGTTTGTAATATATGTTTATATATTAATCCATTTGAAAATGATAATTATCATCGTTATCCTCTTTTACCGATGAGGAAATTGAAACAAAGAGAGCCAAGATTCAACCACAGGAAGCACAACAGAGCCCAAGGACTTAATCATCACACTGTGTTGCCTCATCCAGCCTGAACGGTTAGGATCAATCTAATTATAAATGTCATTCCAATAAATGACTTTTGTATAATAGAAGATAACAGATATGGAAACCTTCAGACAATATTTTAAAGGTTAGAAAATTTGTGAATACAAGTGCTGTTAGTTCATCCAATGACAACTCAGTATCATAAACAGCATGTTAGGAAAAAGTTTCAACTTATTGAGACTACAAGTCATTTAATGACTATCAGTTTATTGTGAAATAATCAAAGGAGATTGATTCCCAGACAATTGAATCCCTGCCTCTCTCCCATGTAACTCAGTTGCAAATCAAACTCTCATTCTAGTACATCTGAGCTTTTTGCCAGCAGAGAGGGAGCCCGGAATGGGTTGCTTACCATGAGGCCAGTTTAGGGGTTTTTATGGACTGGAAAGGGAAAAGAGTGTGCTTAGTTTGTGGGCTGCTTTGGAGAATGTGCGATTTAGCTTGGCCTGGGGCCTGGGACCTTGGCCCCAGACTACTGAGAAAGCTTGCCCCCAGGCCTTGGCCTAGGACCTTGGCCGGGAACTAATTAGGGGCTGAAGTGATGATTTACAGAGGCTGCTGAGCTTGGCCCTAGACCTGTTAAGAGCTGAAGTGAAAGCTTGGCCTGGGACCTTACCCCAGGACCAATTAGGGACTGAGTGATGATTTATAGAGGATGGACTTACAGTTTTCAAAAAGGAAAGGAAAGTGCTTACTGGAACCCACCGGAGCTTACTGTGCCTCTGCCTAGGAAAAAAGAAGAAACTTTTTCCTGAGAGTCCGAGGACTATACGAAGGACAAAGGCATTTCTGCGTCAGGCTTTGTTCCCTTATTTGAGTGCGCTGGAGGTTTGTGCAAGTTTTTAATCTCAGTAAGTCAGAGGTTCTCCTATTTGTGCAGCCACTGGCATGTTCTCAGGCACAACTTCCCGTGCTAGTTCCCTTATTGGCGAACCCAAAGCTTGACTTTTTCCCAGGCTGCCTTTTTGTTATGTGAGAATGCGGCACTGACCCGTGGGCCGGAGGCTCTCCAGAGACCCTTCCCTTGCTATCTACCAAGCTAACTAACTCCTTTCAGTCCCCCTTAGGAGTGGAGACACTAACTGCTGTTAGGGAGATTGGGTGTTGATTTTTTTGACTATTTTTTGTTGTGTGGGGAACAGCAGCTAAGGTTTTTCTGGGGGCAGGTTGAAGGGTTTTTGGAAGAAAGGTGTATTTATGCGTGGTTTTATTGCATTACCATTTGGAGCTTGATAACCTTTAGGCGAGAGGAAACAGTTTGGGTTACAGCACTGAGAGTGTAAGGCCTAAACATTAACACAAGTCATCTAAGAAAAAGAGGTTTTAGGAGCTAACTAGGTTTAAAATCAAGACTGGAATTTATTGAAAAGGGATTGTAGCTAACTGGGACTGTAGTTTGTGTTTCTTTTTCATATGTTAATGATTTTAATTGGATTTTTAAGCACTTGTAACTTTTTTTTTTTTACTTGACAGGAAGAGGCAGAAGAAAGAAAAAAAGTGACTTACTTTCTCCCCGTCGGGGAATCGAACCCCGGTCTCCCGCGTGACAGGCGGGGATACTCACCACTATACTAACGAGGATGACTGGAGTTGACCGTCTGAAAATTTTCATTTAGAGAAAGGTATTTCTAAACTACCATAATTGAGCAGAAGTTGCTGGCTGTTAGCAATGTTATGCTTCAATTCTCCAGACTCGCACACTGCAATACAAACATAATTTGAGTCCCACATGTAATTTTTAATTCTCTAATAGTCACATTAAAAAGTAAAAAGAAAGAGGTGATAATTTTAATAACAAATCTTATTCTTTAACCCAATATATGCAAAATATTACATGTAATCAAGATAAAAATACGAGTTGGTTATATTGTTTTCTTACCTACTCTTTCAAATCGCTGTGCATTTATTTTACACTTAAAGACAGCACATTTCACCTAGGAAGGGAAATTCTCATCGGAAAAAAAAATCCGTTTTTAGATTTCATAAAATTTGTCATTGAAAAAGTAGATTCAATAGGTAAGTTGTTCCAAATGCTCTGAAACCTTCTCCAATGGTTGAATTATTGAGTATCCATTTAAAATGTTCCACTTATTTATTAATTTTATTTATTTCAATTGATTTATTAAAACTAAATTTGAAAATGCAGTTTCTTAGAGAAACTAGCCAAGTTCAAGTGCTAAATAGTTCGTGGCTACCGTGTGAACCTCGCCAGTAAAGACACTTCAAGAGCCCCTTGCTGAGCCTAAGACTCATCCCAGGATTCAAATGATCCCAAAGATTCCTCAAGAGTTGGAAGTTTACCAAGGAAGGAAAGGAGGAAAGAAGCAACAGAATGTAATCCCGTCAATAAATAAATAAATAAATAAATAAAAGCCTGGGTTTACAAACAGGCCAGGGGGAAGATAGGAAGCGAGTACAGAAAGTTAGTTATTGCTGCAGTTTTGTTGAGGCGTAAAACGAGTACAGCGCGCTGCGGCTTCCGCTCAGAAAAGTTCTTCCTAGAAGAAAACAAAAGGACACTTGCGTTGGCCGGGAATCGAACCCGGGTCAACTGCTTGGAAGGCAGCTATGCTCACCACTATACCACCAACGCAGATGAAGGTCTCATTTTAAAAAATCTATTTATGAGAAAAGCAAAGCGCATGCGTTTCCCGACAGTTTTAGTAGTGTCTTCTGTTTACCATACTGAGGTTAAGCACGCAAAGCCCTCACTCACTGAGAACGATTCCTTTGAATCGGCCCCGCCCGCAAACGGCGGGGGGATTGACTTCCGGAGCCGGAGGGCAGGGCCGGCTCACAGCCCAGAGAGAAAGTCGGGGTTAAGCACTACCTGGGGATTTTCCTCCGCCGTTTCTCTCACACTCGCTCTCCTCACGTCCCGGCGCTCCCAGGTCCCCAGGTCCGCAACTCCTCGAGACTCCGCACTGAATCCGCCAGGTGTCGGATTCAGCAATGGCGAGTGGTGCGGAGGATCTGAGGGAGCCAACACAGTATCTACCTTGACTTAAAATCTCAAACATCATCCCACTATAGGCATCCTCGAAGAGTTGCCGGGGAAAACGGAGATTTAAGGTTTAGTTTGGGTAGTGAGGAAGTAAGCAGGAAAGCAGAAAGAGCTGTCGGGGACTGTTTTATTTTCCCCGCTTTGCAACAGGGTTCGGAGATAGAGTTTTATTTGAAACAATAAATAGGCACGTTAATATCACCTGACATCATGCACTGTCAGTATATGATAAAATTAGGGGGCAGTAGAAGGCTCAGTTCCACGTGTGTCAGGATGGCCGAGCGGTCTAAGGCGCTGCGTTCAGGTCGCAGTCTCCCCTGGAGGCGTGGGTTCGAATCCCACTTCTGACAAGATATGTTTTGCGTTCTTAATTTTCCTCCTGATTTGAATCAACCAGCAACTATGTTTGAATTCTCAGAGAAAGAATTTTCTATCGTTCGATCCACACTACGTTTTATCCTGCGTATCTACATTTACGAAAATTATTTGTGCTTCTCTGCACTTACAGTACTAAATCTATTTTTTCTGTATTGTAGGCTGGAGTCTGGGTCTATGAAATCAGGGAGCACTTGAGACTAAGATTTATCCTTAACTGGCATTTTTTTGTTGTTGTTAAACTTTGGACTCCAGCTTCTCAGTGTCAAGGTATTCATTCCTTTATTCGACAATGTGTTGAGCCCTTTCGGTGCGTCAAACACTCTAAGGCAGGCAGATACCATTTCCTTTGATTAAACAAGAGAAATCACTCAACTCAGGATCTTTTAATTCGCCGTACAGTACTTAGTCTGAGTTTTTTAACGCTAACGCAGTAGTGTCAAACTTTGGTAAGGATCAGATTCTCCACCGCCTTGCCCCTCACCTTTTTTTTTTTGAGGCAGGGTCTCACTCTGTACCCCAGGCTGGAGTGCAGTGGTTGCGATCTCGGCTCACTGCAGCCTCCGTCTTCCAGGTTCACGCGGTTCTCGTGCCTCAGCCTCCCAAGTACCCGGGGCTCGCGCCCGCGGTCCCAGCTATTCAGGAGCCTGAGGCGAATCCCTTCAGCCCAGGATGCAGAGGTTGCAGTGAGCCGAGATCGTGCCACTGCACTCCAGCCTGGGGTACAGAGTGAGACCCTGTCTCAAAAAATAATAATAAAATCTGAATAAAATTTACAGTTAGTTATTAATATTATACCAATGCCAATTTCTTAGGTTTGATAAGTATATCATGGTTACATAAGATTTTAACATTAGGGGAAGCAGGAAGGATATAGAGTAACTTTATATGGTATCTTTCATCTAAAATTATTGCAAACACATCTCTTCATCTAAAATTGTTGCAAAATTAAAAATTATTTTAAAGAGCCAACAACTTGAAAGTGGTTGCCTGTGAGTGAGGAGTGCAACCTGGGAATGGGGCAAAAAACTGCTTGTACCAAGAATCTATTTTTTAATAATGGGCATATGTTCTGATTTACTTTGTTCCAGTTTTTGGGTTTTTTTTTTTTTTTCGAGAAACTAGGTGACATCGTTGTGATTACAATAATCAAACTAAGACTATGTACAACATAAGGATTTTTAGATGCCTAGTATACAAGAAACAGACCCTAAAGAAACTAAAACAAAATGATCAACAGCCATTTAAAAGTAAGTAAAGTTTGTTTAAATCTCTCTATAGAAAAATAGATTGCACTCAGGTGGGAGGATATGAGATGTCACAACTAAATACGAAAAAATCTTTCTTCTTATATTCTGTGTTGGGTTTTTTACAAGGGGAAAGAGGCATGCTATCAAAACACTAAGAAACTATATAAAAGTGAGTACCATCAATCCTCTTGAGAAGTATAAACAGGTTGAGGGTGTCAATGTTGGGAGCTGGGAGGAGATTGAGGAAAGGGAGAATGTAATGCAGGGTATATGCATCTCTCTCTCTCTCTGTGTCTCTCTCTCTCTCTCTCTCTGTGTGTGTGTGTGTGTGTGTGTGTGTGTATGTGTTGTGTGTGTGTGTGTGCGGGTTTCTTCCATGTGAAGCCAGATTGCATAAGACTTGGGCCAGGGCCAGGAAAAGAGGGTAGTTAAAAATGTGAAATGACAGCCAAGGACAAGTGTGTTATTAGTCTAACCTTCTCTCCATCTTTAAAAAAAACAACCTAAGAAATATAATGTATAATGTAGCATTGCTCTCTCATAATTTCTGAGATAAAAATTAATTTCCCATTGTGCATAGGGCAAATATACTATGGACTGGATTGATTGGGAACTAACTAACACAAGTTTATCCTTTTGATTATTTTGTTTATACCAACAAAGCAAAGGCAAATATCCTTGCTTTTATATTGTTATTGACTCAACTGGCAGTAAACTTGTGACTAAGGATATTTCCCAGGTTCAGTCACTTGCTATAAAAAACACACAACTGTTCACTAAATGAATAACGTAGATATGCAATAAAATGCACACTTTTTTTCCACGGGGCTCAGCATCCAACTGCATTCCAAAGGAAAATATATTTTTAATAGAGATAGGGTTTCACCATCTTGGCCAGGCTGGTCTTGAACTCCTGACCTCGTGATCCACCCATCTCGGCCTCCCAAAGTGCCGGGATTACAGGTGTGAGCCATTGCAACCAGCCCAATTTCAAAATATCTAAGGGAAGTTCTGGTAATAAGTGGAATTATATAAGGTGGAGTTATGTAAGGTGGTAATAAGTGGAGTTATGTGAAGTTATTTGTAAGGTGGCATGCTCAGGCTCTAGAATCAGGCAGGACAGGGTTCTTCATTCCAGCCCTCCTTTCCCCTGTCCCCACTTAATAGCTATGTGTCCTTGAATAAATTGTTCAATCTCTTTGAACCTCATAATCCTCATCTTCAAAAAGAAGATAGTATTCCATGATGCTGCCGTGAAGATTAAGATTGTGTATGTCAAGTAACTGGTACATAGTTGATACTCGACTAACAACTAGTAGGAATCGCTAATGTTTGTTGATAGCATATTATATGCCTGACATTCTTCTTTGTCTCTTACACATATTAATTAATTGAACCCTCAAAACAATCTGGAGGTTGGTACTGTTATCATCATCATCCCTACTGCAGGGAAGGGGAAACTGAAGCTTAGAGAGTTTAATTTGCACAGTATAAAAAGTGGCAGGGCTGAAAATCTATAGAGTCTTGTTCCAACATCCTCATTATGCTACACTGTTGCTGTTATTATTATTATCCGAGGACCCATAGGCAGAAACCAGATGGGATCATACTATTTCTTTGACATAGATAAAGTCAATAGTAACTTTAATCGTATCACCAGACCTACTTCCTCTGACATATACCATGTTCCAGAGTCCAGGACTCAGGGTCTTTTCTCTAAAAGAACAATGGATAAAGTGACATGATTAGAAAGAGCTAATAAGCATGTAAACTATCTGTTAGTGTTATTAAAACACCTAGACTGACAAACCAACCAGGCTCTTATTATAAAAATATAGAATTTGTATCATAGGATCACACATGGAAACCTTGGCAGTACTTAAGTTTTTCCCCATTCTCTGCTTTTCCAATTCCACATCTCTCCCTCTCTCTTTCTGTATTGTAAGTCTTAATCCTCTCCTCTTTATCAGCCCTCACTCTTCAGTACTGTTCCAATGTGTTGGCCTCAAACTCTTCTCCAAATCCTGCTTTCCCCTATAGAAATCATGTACATGGCCTCAGGAATATTCTTCACCTTCCTCTTTCAGCACCCACCCCAACATTTTCTGCTTCTGAAAGCCTAGTCCCTTCGTGTACTTGTGTACTTTGATTGGTTGGAATCAAAAGCAAGAAGGAGTTTTAAAAGTTTATTTAGGTCTATATTTCACATAACAAAATTCATACATGTAAGTAACAAAATACACAAAATATAGGCGAAAGCAATGTTAAAGTGCCACACAAATGTTAATAAATTAACGACTTATAATTTGAAGCAGAAGAGGATGAACCCCTCTCTCACCGAAAAGTCAAAAGACTTCAGTTATGAAACATCCCGAAAAGAAAGCTCTAGCTTTGCGGGGAAGACTCCCCAGCCCTTCATCTCTGAAGGGCAGGATCATAGAAACAGTCTAGAAGTCCCACGGCATAGCCCTTACAGTCACAGCTGACTTACCACGAAGGGCCATTCAATCAACCTCCTCAATGATGGGGCCGGTGCTGGGGTCCCCCTGGCGGGCTTGAGCACCACAACTGCTGTCCCCAGGGACACCAGGCCCCCCATAGAGCCTGGAGAAGACGGGGCGACAGATTTGCTCCAGCTCCCTCTTCTGATGCTCATACTCCTCCTTCTCTGCCAGCTGGTTGTGCTCCAGCCAGGCAAGGACTTCCTGACACTTGTCCTGCACTTTGCGCCTGTCCTCTTTGGGAATCTTGTCCCTAAGGCTTTCCTCTTGCAAAGAACCTTTCACATGGAAGACATGGGCCTCCAATGAGTTTTTGGCAGCCACTCTGCCCCTCTGGGCCTCATCCTCAGCCTTGTATTGCTCGGCCTCACGAACCATCCTCTCCACCTCCTCCTTGCTGAGCCGGCCCTTGTCATTGGTGATGGTGATCTTGTTAGCCTTACCTGTGCTCCTGTCAGTGGCTGTCACGCTCAGGATGCCATTAGCATCAATGTCAAAGGTCACCTCTATCTGTGGGACTCCACGTGGGGCAGGAGGGATGCCACTGAGTTCAAAGCGCCCCAGCAGGTTGTTGTCCTTGGTCATGGCCCTCTCACCCTCATACACCTGGATGAAGACCCCAGGCTGGTTGTCCGAGTAGGTGGTAAAAGTCTGGGTCTGCTTGGTGGGGATAGTGGCATTCCTCTGGATAAGTGTAGTCATCACCCCACCTGCTGTCTCCAGCCCTAGAGACAGGGGAGTCACATCCAGCAGCAGAAGATCCTGCACTTTCTCACACTTGTCCCCCATCAACACGGCCGCCTGCACAGCAGCCCCATAGGCCACAGCCTCATCAGGGTTGATGCTCTTGTTCAGCTCCTTGCCGTTGAAGAAGTCCTGCAGCAACTTCTGCACCCTGGGGATGCGAGTGGAGCCCCCCACCAGGACGACGTCATGGATCTGGGCCTTGTCCAGCTTGGCATCCCGCAGGGCCTTCTCCACCGGCTCCAGAGTGCTGCGGAAGAGGTCTGAGCACAGTTCCTCAAAGCGGGCACGAGTGATGGACGTGTAGAAGTCCACGCCCTCGAACAGGGAGTCTATCTCCAGGGTGGCCTGGGTGCTGGAGGACAGGGTGCGCTTGGCGCGCTCACAGGCTGTGCGCAGCCTGCGCAGGGCCCGCTTGTTCCCGCTCAGGTCCTTCCGATGCTTCCTCCGGAATTCTTCCACGAAGTGGTTCACCAGCCGGTTGTCGAAGTCCTCTCCACCCAGGTGGGTGTCTCCAGCAGTGGCTTTCACCTCAAAGACACCGGCGTCAATGGAGAGAACGGACACGTCGAAGGTGCCCCCACCCAGGTCAAAAATGAGCACGTTGCGCTCTCCCGCGCCGCACCGGTCCAGCCCATAGGCGATGGCGGCTGCCGTGGGCTCGTTGATGATCCGCAACACGTTGAGCCCCGCGATGGCGCCCGCGTCCTTGGTGGCCTGGCGCTGCGAGTCATTGAAGTAGGCGGGCACGGTGATCACAGCGTGCTTCACGGGCTGGCCCAGGTAGGCCTCGGCCGTCTCCTTCATCTTGCTCAGCACCATGGACGAGATCTCCTCGGGGTAGAACGCCTTGTCCTCCCCGCGGTAGGACACGCGCACCTTGGGCTTGCAGCCCTCGCTCACCACCTGGAAGGGCCAGTGCTTCATGTCCGCCTGCACCGTGGCGTCCGCGAACTTGCGCCCGATCAGCCGCTTGGCGTCGAACACCGTGTTGTGCGGGTTCAGCGCCGCCTGGCTCTTGGCCGCGTCCCCGACCAGCCGCTCGGTGTCGGTGAAGGCCACGTAGCTGGGCGTGGTGCGGTTGCCCTGGTCGTTGGCCAGGATCTCCACGCGGCCCTGTTGGAACACGCCCACGCACGAGTAGGTGGTGCCCAGGTCGATGCCCACCGCCAGCTCCCGTGGGGCCTGCATGGCTGAAGCTTCTCGTGGATGCTCGAGGCCGTGGAGGCTGCTGCCGCTCGGCAGTCGAAGGGCGCTCCCTTGTGGGCTCTCCCCGCGATTTCTCTCCAGCCAGCCCGGCTCGGATCTGCTCGGCTTCGCTTCCACGGGCTTTTTATCCGCTTGCGCTTCCTCCCGCCCGCGCCGCCGCGAACCTTCCCGCACCTTCCCGGCCGGCCGAGAGCCTCCCGCCCGCGCGGGCTGACTCAGCGGGACGGCGCCGCGCTGACGCCGGGAGAAGGTTCGGGCGGATCGGGTCGTGAGCCCCGGGGCTGAGCCGCTACGCCAGCCCCGCCCGCCTCTGACTCAGGGCTGCTGAAAGAAACGCGGGGAAGGTTCCAGCTCCTCCCGGCGGGCTCTGAGGACGCGCGGCTCTGGCAGAGGCCGCAAAGGCAGCAACTTGAAAGGAAGATCTCTCCGGGGCTGTGGGAGGTCGTGATCCCTGCGGCTCACAGGCCTGGGCTGCCTTGGAGGGCCGCTGCGAGTCCGGAGGCTCAGGAGGGCCGAAAACATGTTACTGTGCGAAGGCAGGTATAACAGATATGTATGCATGTATCTTAAAACAGTTTTAGCTTGAACAAAATATTTTCGAAAGTGCGATTTAAGTAAGTCGCCTGATATAATAAGCCTTAAGGGATGATACTGCAAGCCGTTCGCCGTCGGTGGCATTGGTGGTTCAGTGGTAGAATTCTCGCCTGCCACGCGGGAGGCCCGGGTTCGATTCCCGGCCAATGCACGTATGACCTTATTTTCCGATTAATTTTGATTCTTTTGCTTAACTTCTCCGATTGACTTCAGTTGTTTTTCCAATCTAGGATTAATGACTCTTGAGTAAATGAAACCAGGTGGCCCAAGACTTTAGGTCCTTCCAGTTTTGTTCTGTCTCCTTTTACCACTTTCCTCAGAGGAGACATGACACCGCTGTAGCCCTAGGACGGGAGACACCTCGCCGCTCAGTCCAAGGGTGAACGCAGCACCCAAGAAAGGAGGACGCAGATGTCCCTCGTGTTCTCTCCAACGTTTGTATCCCCGAGGAGCCTCCTCTCCGGAGGCCTCGTGAAGAGGCACAGTGTGCGTTTTTCTCTATGGCCTAAGTGGGTTACAAGCTGGAGACCAGGACTCAGCTGGAGAGTAAACTACTACTACAGGCCCCAGTCCAACCTATGTCCTAAAGGCTGGAGGACGCCATGGGTTCACTGGGCAGTAAAGTCACACTGTTTTCCATCAGGCCTGTGACTGTGAATTGAGGCTGTTTCCCACTTTAATGCAGAACATTTCATTTAGATATTCTGGTGTTCAGATTTCTACTGAAAGCCAAAACAAGGAGATATTTCTGAAACTTCTGAAGGCTGAAAAATCCTCACACAAACAATTTTCCATCACCTCCCCGTCGGGGAATCAAACCCCTCTCTCCCACATGACAGGCAGAGATGCTCACCACTGCAGTAACAAGGATGGCAACTGTAATGGTTGGCAGCTGGAGAGTATGTGGTATATTTTGGTGTTATAATTTAGGAATGTATTAGAGAAACTTAAAAGTTGGCTTTTACTTAACATTACTTGCTTGATTCAAAAACTTCCATTTGTAAAACAAGAAACTAAAAACCCTTACTCCATAGGTGGCTGTTTTTTCCTTTGACAGGTTAGAACCCACTAGGAAGTTCCAGGGACCTTTTTAGAGGGAGGCAGGAGTCCAGAAGTGGAGGTTAGTCCTGTTCCTGGGCTGGGTTTCTTGGTCAATCCTCTTACCAAGCACAACAGTGACCCACAGCAAGCAAGGAAAAGCATTAGGAGGTGAGGTCAGAGAGAGTGAAGAGCAAGATCATCAAGGTCCTGTGGCATCTTGTAGAACATTGCAAAGGCTCTAGACTTTACTCCAATTGCAAAGGGAAGCTAATTAATGTATGATTTTGAGAAAAGAAGTGACAAATATGACACAATTTTAAAAGATCACAACAGCTGTTGTGGTGAGGAGAGACTACAGGATGGCAAGGGTGAGTGCAGGGAGACCAGTCAGGAGGCTATTGCAGTAATTCAAGTGAGAAATAAACAATGGTGGCTTGGATCAGGGTGGTAGGAGTAGAATATCAAGAAGCAGTCAGATTGCTGGGTGTATTTTAATGTAAAAGCAGGATTTTCTAAGGTTTTGTATATTTGAGGAGTCTCTGTCTAGGGTGATATGGTTTGGCTGTGTCTCCACCCAAAATCTCATCTTGAATCGTAATCCCCACGTGTCAAAGGTGGGGCCAGGTGGAAGTAACTGGATCATGTGGGCGGTTTTCCCCATGCTGTTCTCATAATAGTGAGTGAGTCTCTCGAGAGCTTATGGTTTTATAAGCGTCCAGCACTTTCCCTGCTTGCACTCACTCCGTCCAACCACCATGTGAAGAAGGTGCCTGCTTCTCCTTTGCCTTCTGCCATGATTGTAAGTTTCCTGAGGCCTCCCCGGCAATGAGGAACTGTGAGTCAATTAACCCTGTTTTCCTTATAAATTACCCAGTCTCAGGTATTTCTTCATAGCAGCATGAGAAAAGACTAATTCATAGGGTCTGGAAGCTAAAGGGTAGGCGGAAGCTCCATAGCCTCCTTAAAAATCAATGTAAATTATCCAACAGAGGAAGCTGCTAAATTTCAAATGCAAGAAAAAGTTTGCACAATGATGTTGTGTCCCAGGAAAATGGAAGGCTTTTTAAGGGCACTCACCAAACTGTCAAGGAGACTGTCAGTCATGTTTCTAATCAGCCTGGAATGGCTTCTCTGAGAAGGTTACATATGTCTGGTAACTACACTGGGAAAATAGCAGAGCAGAACATGTCAGCTATCTCCACTGATCACTAATCTGAAGTTTGCCTTTCTGAGAACTTGTATTGCAAAACAAAGTGAGTGTTTTACTTGCCGTAGGAGAAGAGGGAAGAAGACATGGAGACAAGAATACAAGTTAATTAGAAGAAGAGTATTCAGTTTCTAGAAGAGGGGCACTCACCCTACACTCCAAATCCCCATCTCTCCTCTCCCCCACATCCTATCCATTACTACCTTCTCAAAATTTTCATCAGTGAAAAGAAACTGACCCCAGATAGCTCAGTCTACACCCCAACCAATACAGCCCTGAAAAGGTAAACAGAATGTTGTGGTTATAATGTTTTATTACAAAAATAATATATCATCATTATTAAAAAAGAAAGAAAGAAAATAGGTCATCAATAATTCCATCACCTTGAAACAATCACTTTCAATTTGTTATTAGAGGTTAGTCTATTTTAACATTTCTGAAATCGTATAGACTTACATGATTGTTCTCATGTAACCTGTAACATAACCATTTCTCATGTTGCTACGATCTATACAAACCACTGTTAACAACAGTGGTTTGATTAATTGTATTGGCTATGTGGATGTGGAACAGAAGATTCTTGATATCAAGAGGGCTGAGGCGCAGAAGGTGCAGTCGGTCATCTGGGACCATATTGTCTGTGGCTTTCAGGACACGGAGCTTTGGGGACTCAGATGACTCTGGAAGAGTTCTTCTCTTTTGGAACTGCAGCATCCCTTCGTCTTCCCCATGGGGAACTTAGTCCAGGAAATAACAAATCCTCGCCTCTCTAATTCTCTTCTCAAATCCCAGGGCAAGACAATGGAGACTTAATGTGGTTCTGGTAATTGAGCTGTTTGTTCTTCTGGAGCTTCGGACTGTATACACAGTGAATAGGTGATTTTGTTCTCAGCTTGGAAAAGGCAGAAACCAGCTGTAGGGATCCACAGAGAGGGCATAGGAAAAAAGATGTTTAAGAGGCCAGGCATGGTGGCTGATGCTGGTCATCCCAGCACTTTGGGAAGCCACGGCGGGCAGATCACTTGAGGCCAGAAGTTTGAGACCATTCTGGCCAACACGGCGAAACCCTATCTCTACTTAAAAAAAAAAATACAAAAATACAAAAATTAGCTGGGCGTGATGGCACATGCCTATAATCCCAGCTACTTGGGAGGCTGAGGCACGAGAATCACTTAAACTTGGGAGGCGGGGTTTGCAGTCAGCCAAGATAGCACCACCGCACTCCAGCCTGGGCGACAGATTAAGACTCTGTTTCAAAAACAAAAATGTTAAAGTAAAAGTTTGAGGAACAATATACTTTTAAAAAGTAATTTGAGTAAGAAGCAATTCATGAATTGGGCAACCCCAAACCAAAAGAAGTTTAGTGTTCCAGTGGCAAAATGTCATAGGCAAATATTTATTGGGAAAATGTGGAAGCACAATAAAGACATTTAATTGATTTTCAATTACATAATTGTTTTGGGGGGTGGATGTCTTGTTAGAAAGTCCGTAGCCACAGAATTATATCTTAGTAGGCTGCTTATAATTGGCTGGGGTTGTCTTATTTCTAACATAAACAGTTACGTTTTGACTATGCTTATAGTATGACCCCAGTGAATTTTGCTTATGTTTGTAGTTTAAGCAAAGTTAAAGCTATTTATAAGGCCCAGGTGGTTTTGTTTGCTCAGGAATTTTTCCAGTCTCCATTTCAGTTTTGCTTTAACAATTCCCCCTTAGCAAGCTGAGAGTGGGACCATATGGCACAACGTTACTCTCAGTTATTACTGTTGACATAGTTGTTGGAAGGAAGAGTCAGGTAGAGGTTCTTATCGTCTTCAGCAGGTGCCCTGGGGTTCAGAGTCATGTAGCCGCCGTCAACCATTTCATAGTCATTGTTGGTTTCTTCATGTTGTCTCGCTCTGATGGCAATTGTTTGACGTCCAAGTGACTGCAGGAAAGCATTTAAAACTCATAAGGGACTTCAGTGCACCAGGGAGGTAAATACAATAACTATAAGGAGAATAATAGCCAAGGATTGAAAAATTCCTCTGAGCAAAGATTCTTGAGAGCCAAGCCTTAACCAACTGAATAAATTAATGAATATAAATAAATATTAGGTGATGAAAAACTCATATTTGTTCTTTAAAGTCTTTTAAACTTTAGGAGGCTATTGTTTTGGACTAAGCTCCTGCACTAGCCCCAAAACAGAACAGATTAAAAATCAAAATGGAATTACCCATGCTAAAGTTTTAAGTCACCAAACAGAAACTACATTGTCATCTGGCCTTTAGAAAAATCAGGAGAGAGAGATAACAACCTAATTTCCCAAACAGGCCAGTTTCAATTGGCATATTTTAATCCTTACAAAAGAGTAACTGATGTTAATCAACCAGTTATTTATTATTCTGTTTCCCTATTCCTCTCTTTTGTAACTTTAACCAACTTTAAAATAGCCAATCCACTTTAAATTCTTTGTTTTTGCTTTATTCAGACCTTTTTCTGTCTTTGAAGCCAACCTCCTCTGCTGTAACTCACTGGAAACCTTATTCTAATTTAAGGAGGCAAGCGTTGCCCAGTTCTAGAATCACCATAAAGCCAACTGAGATTTTTAAGCATTTCTTTTGACATCAGTGGGAACACAAGCTCCTCCTTGTTAAGCTGCAAAGGTACCAAAAACTTCATTTTAGGGTGTGGTTGAGGCTAGTTTGGCTCGTTTTCTATTGTATTGCTTGAGAGGAATTCAGGGTATTTGTCTATTAAAAACCTGAAGTTAATATTTGGAGCAAATTATGATCTTAGTTTTTGAGTTTAGAGGGCAGCTAGGTGAAACAATTTCTAGATGCGAATTTGAAGCAAGTTTAAATGGTGTCCTGAAGATGGCAGTTGCAATGTGATGTGATTTTCTGGTTTGCAATTTGAATGTCTCTGGTTATGTCATTAAATATTCTGGTAAACTTTCTCAGTGACCCATAGAGCAGCAGGCACTGAGATTGTCCATATGTGCTCTGTTGTCGTGATTTTTCTGAAGCTTACAGACACCAATTTCAGTTTTCAGAGCTTTGGAAAAGGGCAGTTTTAGTTTTTAGTTGAAAAAAAATTCAGGAGTCAATCCAGTCTATAGGGAGATAATAAAACCTCAAAGAAAATGAACAGGCCTAGAATTCGACAATGGGTGCACAATAGTTTTCTACTAAAATATAATTGTTTTTATTCTGGTGAAAAATATTTTCATTTTCCATTTTTACCAAAAATTAAAGTTTTTTTGGCAAAAATAAATCTAAGTATTACCTATTTTTGGTTATAATCCAACTTGAATTTCACTTGTGTTTGCAGTTTAAGCAAAGATAAGGCTATTTCTAAGGCCTGGGTGGTTTTGTTTGCCCAGGAGTTTTCAGACCCAGTCTCCATTTTAATTTTTCATTAACAAAGGCAAAAAGTGAGGAAACAGGGGAGAAGGGACAGGGGAGGAGGAAAAGGAGGTGGCTGGGATTACTCACCTCAAATTGGGCAGCCTTCACAGGGTCAGTGGAACTGGCTATGGAGGAAAAGAAAAAGATTATCCAGGGCACTGCTGTAGAAAAGGGCCTGCCCGTGCTTATCCTGAGGCTGCAAAACCATAACTAGACTCAAGGCAAGGACTGCTGACCCATTGACACAGTCGTGTAAGGCCAAGGGCTAAGTAAATATGGCTTCATGTACCCACCCTTGGGGTCGCCCAGCCACAGACTTCCCGACGGGCCACACTGGCGGAGGGAAGCAGTCACTTGGGCCACATTCTTTTCAGGGAATTGCTGAGTTTTCCTAGAAGCAAACCAGGCAGCTTGGGGATCTGAGATATTGGGGAAGAGGTGGGGGCGGGGTGTTCAGCATCAGAGTGAAGGAAAGTCCAGATTTTTGCTGACCACATCAGGGAGAGAAGGCTGAGGGCCATTTCCACATTGTTCAAATGTAGTGCATCTTTGTTGGAACTTTGAAGAATATACTATTCCATGACATTAAAAATGAAGACAAGAGTGAGAGTGAGAAAGAAACGGGAGGGAGGGAGAAAGGGAGGAAGGAAGGAAAGGAAGGAAGGAAGGAAAGGACTTTCTCTGGTTAGTGTTCAAAACACACCTAATTGCCTCAAGGAAGGAAGGGAGGAAGGGAGGGAGGGAGGGAAGGAAGAACTTTCTCTGGTTAGTGTTCAAAACACACCTAATTGCCTCATGTTTTTGTCATAAACTGACTTAGCCAGTGTGAAAAGCAGCCTCAGTATCTGAAAGCCACATTTCTCAGCAAGTTAGGAGGCGTCTGAGACAATGCCTCTAGTTTCTTCTCTCACCCCCTGAACACAGAGAGTCTTTACTGCCATGCTCCAAATTCTACAGCAAACCATATTCTGAATTCCCATTCTAATACAGTCCCCAACAATCCCAGCAACCTAGCTTGCCTTTTGGGAAATCATCAGCCCCAGTGCCTGGCTGCATAAATGCCTTGTGAAATGTGCTTATGCCAGTGTAGACAGAACCGCACAGCAAGGTGGCTAATCCAGTTGCTTGGACTTTTTTTTTTTTTTCCCAGATCTTCTGGCAATGTCTGGGTTTAGGGCCTGGGCCAAGTGGAAACTGGTAACAAAAGGGACCAGGAGGAGCTACTAACCCGAAATCCGCTTTTTCCTGCAGTAGATCAGGGCCACTGCAGCAGCAACAATGGCCGCTACAGCAATCCCCGTGACCACGGCCGCAATGATCCCCATCCGCGAAGAGCTGCTCACTCTGGGCACTAGGGAAGACAGAACTCAGGACAGGCAGCACTCTCCTTGTCCCATCTCCCCCCTCCTCCAGTGCTATGTCCCAGTGCTTGTCACCCAAAGCTCTTCTGTGTCTGAGTCACTCACCAATGCAAGACTCACCACATCCTGAGCTGCACTTGCACAGGGTTTCTGTGGCTAGACTTGTGCATCCTCCCTACCCAGGTTTCTCCACCAAACTAATAAAAGTGCACTGGTGAGCATGCAGGAGCAGAGAGAAAAGTTCCCCTTAGCCCCCGGGGCAGTGGGGAGGGTGGCCCCATAGCTTCCCATAGCTGGAGGCATCATTACTCTACGGAGCACAGCCTTGAACCGCCCACGACATGCCAGGCCTTCTGGAGCCAATGGCTATACCATGAGTCATGAGAAGAAACGAGGTGAACCTCAGCTCTTAAGAATGCCCAGGAGCTTAGGGAACCTCCGCATCAATGAGGGAACTCTGCATTGCTGCCATCTTTAGTCTGGGGCCTGCATTTCAAAGTAGAACAACAGCCTGGACACCTATTACTTGAAACCTGAGAGCTCCAAGCTCTGGCCCTTACTCCTGCTCATTGGCCAATACTTAGCCAAGCTTCCACAGCTCTCCTCTTTGCTCCAGCACCCAATTTGTTGCTGTGGCCTTTCTCAGATCTCCACGTAGGCCCATGTGACCCTAGTCCTTGGCCATCCCCTCCTCTCTCTCCCTGCATCTTGGCAGACTCCCCATACCTTGGACAGTGATGGTCACAGGCTTGGAAGAGCGCAGCGTGTAGCCTACGCCTCCTGTGCAGTGGTAATCACCACTGTGACTGTGGTTTGCCTGTGGGATGGAGAAGCTTGTGTCCAAACGGGAAAATTTCTTGGATTTTCCATTTTGGAAGAATGTCACTTTGACCAGCGGCTTGTCTTTCCAGCTGTGGCACCTCAGCATGATGGTTTCTCCCTCCTGGAACTCCAACCTAGGAGTCTGGATTGCCAGCCACTCTGAAAGACACAAATATGAGAAGAAAAAGTTGTAAGGCTAGATTCCAAGGGTTTTTCAGTCTCATTCTCAGAGGTACATTACTCACAGAACTTGATGTCTGGCAGAGAGAAATGAAGATGCTTCATGACAGATGTGAGCATTCTCTTATAGGCAATATATGGTATTTATATCTATGGGTCCTCTAAAAAACAGAAGTTTTCAGAAGTTTCAAAGATGTAGAACAGATATTTAAAACAATTCTGAGGAATTTAAAATACCATGTTTGAGCAGAGAAATGAGTGCATTTCGGTAACTATAGAGGTTACTCAACAGGACCTGAAGCCATCAGTTTTTGTGGTCTGGGGATTACTAATTTAATGATAAATTTTGTACAAGCTTTGGGAAGTGAGGGTGGGCAGCCACCAACTGTATTTGCAATAAAATAGAGCCTTTTTTCCCTCTTTTTTCCACATGTTGTTGCTGGTTTAAAAAAAAAAATAGACCCTTAATCATACCTCACCCTCCCTCTTAGTCTGTCTTAGGCTGCTATAACAAAATACTATATACTGGGTGGTTTGTAAACGACAGAAATTTATTTCACCCTGTTCTGGAGGCTGAGAAGTCCAAGATCAGGTGCTTGCAGCTTCTTTGTCTGGTAAGAGCCTACTTCTTGGTTCACAGAACTGAGGCTTCTTGCTGTGTCCTCACATGGTAGAAAAGGCCTTTGAGCTCCCTTGGCCCTCTTTTATAAAGGCACTAATCCCATTCACAAGGGCTCTGCCTCATGGCCTAATCACCTACCCAAAGACCTCACTTCCTAATACCATCATCCTGGGGGTTGCTATTTGATTACTTCACATCATATGAGTTTTGGGGGCACAGAAACATTAAGACCATACCACACTCTCATTCTTCCATCCACATAAGAAATGAAAAGGTATGACTTTTGAATTCACACAGGTGAATTCAACATTCAGTTGTGACTCTGAATAAAAGGAATTCAAGAAAAAATTTAAACTTAAAATCACTTTTTACTTTTTGCCTACAAACATCCTCACTCCCAATAATTCCTTCCCTTCATTGATGGCAGAGTAATCAGATTCCAAAATTCAGCTACCTCAGAAGACAAATCTATTAACAAAGTTTCAATAAACTTAATAAAGAAGAAAATCAAATTGCTCTATCATAGAAATACATATAATTTATTCTACCTTATTTAAATAAAAATGTATTTAAGAAAACAGCATTCTATATATGAAAGGCCAGGTACCATTATTGAGATGGCATGAAATAGAAACTAAAGTAAGGATTGGGATTTTGGCTGTGCTCTTGGGTCTAATCAGCTTCATATCTTTGTACAATGGATGGGTGGGACTAGGTAGTTTCTCTGTAACAACCCTTCAGATCTCAATTTTTTTTTTTTTGAGACAGAGTTTTGCTTTTTTGCCCAGGCTGGAGTGCAATGGTATGATTTCGGCTCACTGCAACCTCCACCTCCCGGGTTCAAGGGATTCTCCTGCCTCAGCCTCCTGAGTAGCTGGGATTAGAGGCATGTGCCACCACACCAGGATAATTTGTATTTTTAGTAGAGACAAGATTTCTCCATGTGGAGTCAGGCTGGTCTTGAACTCCTGACCTCAGGTGATCCGCCCACCTCGGCCTCCCAAAGTGCTGGGATTACAGGCGTGAGCCACCGCACCCAGCCCTCAATTTTTATTATCTATATTTTTTCATTTTCATAGGAAGGGTTAGAAGTACTATTAGCTGCTTCTGGGAAGCCAATGCAGAAAGGAACTATGATGTCATGGGCAGCTTTTGAGGTTGACTCAATGTTTATTCTCCTTCATCAACAGAAAATGAATGCACTGCCAGGATCTCTTGGGTACAGCAGCAGCCTTAAAGGACCACAAAATCATCACCCTCTCAGTGAACAGGAGAATTTAAAACACTGAATGTTTACCTGTGACCGTCGCTGGGGTTTATGCACCAAGAGTGCAGCTCAAGTAAAAACAATAGAAATGTGCTTATATTTTTAGACATTGGAAGCAGGTAGAAACAGTATCTAAGCCAGGCATGGTGGCTCATGCCTATAATCTCAACACTTTGAGAGGCTGAGGAGGGATGATCACTTGAGGCCAGGAGCTCAAGACCAGCCTGGGCAACATAGTGAGACCCTGTCTCTATAAAAAGAAATAAAAATAATTAGCTGGGCATGGTTAGTGGTGTGCACCTGAAGTCCCAGCTACTTGAGGAAAAAGAAAGAAAGAATATTATCTTCTAGGAGTATTTTCTCTACAGTCTTTTTAACTGAACACTGTCAAATATTGACATAAACCTAAATCAGATTATGTGACTCCTTTGATTAAAGCCATCTCAACTTACTCAGGAATAAAAGTCAAAATAATTGCAACAGCCTACCAGCCTCTGCTTGACCTCCCCTCACCCTCCCCTCACCTCCGACTTCATCTTCCAGGCTGCATTCGGCACTCCCACCTCCTCACACCTGTCTGGCAGCCTTCCGCCTTAGGGCCTTTACAGGTCTATTCCCTCTAACCTCTCTGCTTTACCACACAGCCTCAGGCGAAAGGTAGTTTTTTAAAGTAGGGATTTCCTTCTGCTTCTCTCACACTCAGCTGTCTGTGGCCTTGTAACCCTCTTGCTCAATCAAGACTGAGGCAAAAACAACCTAACATATACTGAGGAAATTACTAGCAATTCCTCCCTCCCCCACCACACATGCTAAGCAAAGTGGGTGGGTGAAATGGGGGAATGCATGAGATCAACAGTGCTTCCCAGTAAGCAAGCTACCCCCCTTTCCTGTAAACCTCTGAGTGTAAACAGATTTCATCCATCCTGGCCCTCCCAGGTCCACCCCAGGGCGTTCCTCCACTGACCAGAAAGCACAGTCAGATGCACAGGGTCGCTGAGGCTGGTCCGGCCGGTCTGGCACCTGTATTCCCCGCTGTCATTGTTGTTGGCCTTGAAGCTGTAGCTGGGCTGCTTTTGGGTGGGGATGAGAGT
>CAUYLG010059354.1:0-58794 GCA_963573385.1 Cacajao melanocephalus | reverse complement strand
CCACCTTCTGAAGCCTGATTCTGTCAGTTCATCGCACTCATTCTCCATCAGGCCTTGTTCTCTTGCTGATAAGGAGCTGCAATCCCCTGTAGGAGGAGAGGCATTCTGATTTCAGGTGTTCTCAGCCTTTTTGCACTGGTTTCTTCCCATTTTTGTGGATTTATCCACCTGTCGTCTTTGTATTTGCTGACTTTCAGATGGGGTCTCAGTGGACGTCTGGCTTGTTGGTGCTGAAGTTTTTTCTGTTTCTTAGTTTTCCTTCGACGGATGCCCTTTCCTCACAGAGCTAGGCCTTCCCGGGTTCAGCTGTGCTTGCTGTGAAAGGATCTTGACTCTTTATCCAGTTTGCCAGTCTGTGCCTTTCAATTGGAGCATTTAGCTCATTTACATTTCATGTTAATATTGTTATATGTGAATCTGATCCTGTCATTATGATACTACTGGTTATTTTGCTCATTAGTTGATGCAGTTTCTTCATAGTGTCAAGGTCTTTATATTTTGGTTTGTTTTTGCAGTGGCTGGTTTTTGCAGGGGTTTGTTCATTTCTTTTCACTCTTTTTTCTCTAATCTTATCTTCTTGCCTTATTTCATTGAGTTGATCTTCAATCTCTGATATCCTTTCTTCTACTTGATTGATTTGGCTGTTGATACTTGTGTATGCTTCATAAAGTTCTTGTGCTGTGTTTTTCAGCTCCCTCAGGTAATTTATGTTCTTCACTAAACTGGTTATTCAAATTAACAGTTCCTCTAACCTTTTATCAAGGTTCTTAGCTTTCTTGCATTGGGTTAGAACATGCTCGTTTAGCTTGGAGCAATTTTTTATTACCCACCTTCCAAAGCCTACTTCTGTCAATTTGTCAAACTCATTCTCTCTCCAGTTTTGTTCCCTTGCTGGTGAGGAGTTGTGATTCTTTGGAGGAGAAGAGGTGTTCTGGTTTTTGGAATTTTCAACCTTTTTGCGCTGGTTTTTCCTCATCTTCATGGATTTACCTACCTTTGGTCTTTGCTGTTGGTTACCTTTGATGGAGATTTTGTGTGGTCTTTCTTTTTGTTGATATTGATGCTATTGCTTTCTGTTTGTTAGTTTTCTTCTAACAGTCAGGCCCTTCTTCTGCAGGTCTGCTGGAGTTTGCTGGAGTGCACTTCAGACCCTGTTTGCCTGGGTATCACCAGCAGAGGCTACAGAACAGCAAAGATTGCTGCCTGCTCCTTCCTCTGGAAGCTTCGTACAAGAGGGTCACCCGCCAGATGCCAGCTGGAGCTCTCCTGTATGGGGTGTCTGTCAACCCCTGCTGGGAGGTGTCTCTCAATCAGGAGGCATGGGGGTCTTGGGTCCACTTGAGGAGTCAGTCTGTCCCTTAGCAGAGCTTGAGCACTGTGCTTGGAGATCTGCTGCTCTATCCAGAGTCAGCAGGCAGGAACATTTATGTCTGCTGAAGCTGCATCCACATCTGCCCCCTGCTCCAGCTGCTCTGTCCCAGGGGGATGGGAGTTTTATCTATAAGTCCCTGACTGGGGCTACTACCTTTCTTTCAGAGATGCCCTGCCCAGAGAAAAGGAATCTAGAGAGACAGTCTGGCTACAGCCGCTTTGTGGTGCCGAGGTTAGCTCCGCTCAGTCTGAACTTCCTGGTGGCTTTGTTTACACTGTGAGGGGAAAACCACCTACTCAAGTCTCAGTAATGGCACGTTCCCCTCTCCCCACCAAGCTCGAGCATCCCAGGTCGACTTCAGACTGCTGTGCTGTCAGCAAGAATTTCCAGCCAGTGGATCTTAGCTTGCTGGGCTCCATGGGCATGGGATCCACTGAGCAAGACCACTTTCTGGCTTCAGCCCCCTTTCCAGGGGACTGAATGGATCTGTCTCACTCATGTTCCAGGTGCCACTGGGGTAAGAAACAAAACTCCTGCAGCTAGATTGGTGTCAGCCCAAATGGCTGCCCAGTTTTGTGCCTGAAACCCAGGGTCCTGTTGGTGTAGGCACCTGAGGGAATCTCCTGGTCTGTGGGTTGCGAAGACCATGGGAAAAGCATAGTATCTGAGCCGGATAGCACCATCCCTCTCAGCACAGTCCGTCATGGCTTCCCTTGGATAGGGGAGGGAGTTCCCCACCCTCCTGTGCTTCCTGGGTGAGGTGATGCCCCATCCTGCTTCGGCTCGCTCTTCATGGGCTGTACCCACTGTCTAACCAGTCCTGTGAAATGAACTGGGTACCTTAGTTGGAAATGCAGAAATCACCTGCCTTCTGTGTTGGTCTCGCTGGGAGCTGCAGACTGAAGTTGTTTTTGTTCTGCCAACTTGCTCTAACCAATCTAGTTTTAAAATGTAGATAAAAGACTGAAAAGAGCCACATATACTGCTTTTTTCCAGGACCACTGGATTTGGTGGACAAAAGGTTTCAAGTCTATTTGAGCAGTTTGTTTACAAGGTGTGCAAAGGGGCAAAATAACTCTGGTGTCTTTTTCAGTGTTGTTGTTCTGTTTCTAATAGAACTTAAAGAAGAAAGGCATTTGCTAATGGAAATAGAGCAGTGATTCAAAGGTAAAACCACTTTTCATGATACAGCAATAAAGAATAATACAACCGTGAAGAAATAATAGTAAAACCCAAGGTTTAATAAGAAAACAACTATGAAGTTTTTCCACAGATAGACAAGAGTCATCTGAAAAGATGAGAGACTAGAACCTCCTGAACAAAGATTTGTAGGCCAAAGAATAAGAGAGATGAGACTCTTCCAGGTAAGCAGCCTATGTGTGTAGTCATGGAGGCCCCTGGTGGGAAAGGGTGGAATGCCAGCCGCCAGGTGACAGATGATGCAAATTCTTGGACATTACACTGAAATCTAGGACTTTCATTCCCTGTTGTTTGATCAAAAGCTCTCCTGTGTCCACCATCTGATGCTTTCTGAACCTGCCTTCTTTACTAAGACTCATTCAGTCACCTGTGTCCTTCGCTCTGCACTTATGTCATTCTGGACTCTTTTAATCTCTTTTGGGCTGAGTACAACATGCTTTTTTTTCTTTTAATTCTCATTGCTTTCTGGTTAGAAAAAAATGCAAATAGGAGAGGAATGAGATTGGGCAGAGAGTAGTGAGGAGTATTAGACCTGCCTATAATCACAGGTGCCTCATTAGGACTGATTTATGTTTGACCAACCTAGAAAATATTTTAACCAAAACAATCCAGTCCTAATTCATAGAGCTATGTAGTCTTTCACCCTCAATCTGACTTAAACTAATAACACGATTTAAACTCTGTAACTCACACATCGCCCGAGGCAAGGATTTAAAGTGAGAGTCAAGTGTGCAGTCTTTGACAAAATATACTTTCTCACCCCCGTCACTTCTCTAGTTACCAAATCTTTTCCAACTTGTCTGGGCCTTCTGTGGCTGGAGCATAAATCAGGAGAAATGGGGGCGGAAATGGCTTTTTTTTTCTTCAAAGCAACAGGTACCCACCTCAATGGAGCATTAGAAATCCATAATGGTACAGTACACATGGTTTCCATTACGCCAATGGAAAGCCTGTCCTATCTGCTCTTGACTGTCTCTCTGCTGCAAGACAATCATAGCCTCTTCTTTGGAGAACTTGATTTTTTAAAATCTGGAGAAATTCTTGGATTCAAATAAAAAAGGGATCTTTTAGGCTCTCACATCTAGTTTCTTATTTGTATAGAAACAGAGAGAAAATGCTGATGGTATGGGGGCTTGGCATAGTTTCTGAGAGATTCTGTTAGATTACTGACTTTAAACATCGCTATCCTTTTGGGATTTCAGAATCCTCTGAGGCTGTTCACAGCCTGAGCCAGAATGGTCACAAGAGGCCTGGGAACAAACATGACAGGCAACCTGAGGAAAGCAATATGTTTATGACTTTGTTTCCTATTTTTTATCTCTTTCCCTTTTTCTGTCCTTCCCTCCCTACCTCCCTCTTCCTTCTTTTCTTCTATTCCTTCCTCCCTCCCTCTTTACCTTCTTTGTTTTCTTCCTCAGTACCTTTATTATTGATAATTTGACTTCTCTTTTTGAGTTTTATGGTATATTCAGCATGCTGGGCAGGTGGAAATGCTAATAAATATTTCATATTTTTAAAATGTCTTATTTTTACTCCTTGTTTTTCTTAAGATCATTATTTTTACTCTGCTACTGCTTATATCAGTGGGCAGTAGCAATTGAGGTTCATAGACAAATAGTTCAACTGTTATGGTAAATGGATCTTTCTATGCCATTGAAAGTTGTCTAGTAAGTAGGAAGACCAAGGACTTGTGAAAAAACATTTATCAAATCTTCTCACAGTGAAATCCCAAGAGACGTATGCATAAGGCCTGTCCTGCAAAGAATTACAAACTAGTGGAGGTGGGGAAAAGAGAAGAAAACCAATACTTATTGAGTATCAAATAGTCATTAATGCTTTCAGTAAGCATACACTGACTATCTACTATGTGCTAGGAATTCTTCTAGTTGCCAAAGATAGGGAAGTGAACACAACAGACAAAACCCAACTGATTTACTTTGTAGTACAAACCCTAGGCATTTGTGTATGTAACTTTATTTAACACTCCCAAGAACTCTCTAAACTAGATAATATTATTCCCAGTTTACACATGAGAAAATAAAACTGCAGATAGTTTACATGGATTTCAAACCAAATCTACCTGACTTTAAAGCCTATATGCTTTCTATTATACCACATGGTCGTTACAGATTAATGAAATCCTAAGAGATACCTATAGGACAAGACAGACTAGGGTTACTGCCAATTGAGAAGAATCCAGATGAGTGATGCCTGGCAAAGTCCTGAGGCAGCGCAGGAGAATTTCATGGAGGCCCTGAGTCTGAAGCATAGATGGAGCTTTGACAAGAGAAGACATACAACAGGGTACACAAAGGTGCACAGACGGATATGTGCATGGCCCGAACAATGAGTAGAAATAGCTTAAATGAAAAGACATGGTCTCATGGGAGAATAGGGAGACAGAGCCAAAGAGAAGGGTCTGGGACAAATTGTGGTGTGTCTTAAACACCAGGGTTTGAACTGCATCCCGGGGCAGTAGAGAATGTAGAAGATGGGACTTAGACATTATGACAGTAAATTTCCTCCTGCTCTATTACTACTAAAAGATGTTCCTCCTTCAAAGTTACCATTTAATTATTTGTGAAACAGAGGATAATCTTGGTTATATTTTTAGATGACTTCAAGAAAAATAAAAACATCTGTAAATGGATGGACAAACAACCAGCATATTATTAAATTTTCACCCTGGATATATTTTTAAAATATCCATCAGATTCTTTTTTGGGCAGGCTTGCTGTCCATACAACTGGATACATGAGTATTAAGCCAATAAAACGGGTTGAAGAATGTGAGAAATTTATCTACTACATGAAGTCATTGTTTCATATTTGTCTGCGGCTCCCAGTGGACTCTGAACACCAGATTTTTGTTACTCTCTGCTTTCCACATGGTACTTTCCCATGAGGAGATTCTTTTGATATCAGCATGGGGTGTATGGAATTCTTTGGGGGTGAAAGGTGTACTTTCTATTATAGTAACTTTCAATTTAACTAGTTCATTTCCATGAAAAAAAAAAAAAACAACTATTGATGGAAAAAAAAAAACCCGCTATCAATTCAATAAAATTTGAAGGGACATAACAGATTTGTGTTTCAATTTTCTTCTGGTGGGGTAAAGTTGCTGAGTAAATTTGTTAAGCAGCTGGAATTGTTAAAGTCACACTAACATTGAAAAAAGAAGGTCCTGACATCAACATACTCGAAGATCTGAATAATTTTGGTCAGACTCCAGTTTTGAAATCCTTTGCTCTGACTTACTCCTTTCTTTCTTTCTCCCACACTGGTTTCTGGCTTTTCTCCTTTTTCTAATGAACCCAATTCTATATGGATTTTTAAATTCTGCCTGCTATAGTGCAAACAGTTCCTGTGGTATAACCTTTAGGTCAATTCTTCAAGTATTATTTGCTCAGTCTGTTCAGGAAAAATAAAATCACTTGCTTTTGCCCAGATCCTGTGTAATTGCATGAATGCTCTGATTTAGTTGGTTCTGCAAAATTTATCCCAAGGTGCTTTGACTGCAAAGATGGAAGAGAATTCATTATACATTCCCTGCTGAAATAGTGACCTGCAAATAATGATGGGGAAATCAACCTTGATCGCTGTGCTTTTCCTTTAGTCTAATTTCTTCTGAACTTTAGACTGTAACTTTTTTTGGCTGGATAGCCTCGGGACATACTAGAATCTGACCAAGGGGGTGCCAGGACCTGGATTTTCACACCATGAAGCTGGTAACAGTCTTGACTTCAATATCTTGAAAAGTAGGTGATTTCAATTGCCCTGTTTCCTTTCAGGGGAAAATGCTCTCTTTGCACCTAAACAGTCTTCCGGTGCTTTTGACTGACAAGCATATTGTTATGATTATGACTGGACTTCTTGACTCCTGCAGGGATAGCATTTAAAACTGCCTGAGACTGGCACAAATCAAAATATTCATCAACTTAAACTATGTCAGCTAAAATGGGAAAGCCAAAATTGTAGTGTTTTATATCATGTCAGAAGTCCATCAACACAGTGCAAAACCTCTTAACTCTTTCCTTGCCAAGAGAAAAAGCCTGTGTATGCTGCATAATTGAAGTTATTTGGATTTTTTTTTTCAAAATGACACCTGCCATAAAAATGCCTTGTATTTCTCCTTTCATAGTGCCCATTGGTTGCTTGGGATTATTAACTCTTCCTTCCCATTCATTGATTAATTTGATTATTCAGTGCACACTTTTGAATACCTGTTGTGTGCAGGGCACTGTGTTTGTCTTTGTGGAGAAAGGGAACTAAGTTCTTGCATGCTATTTGCTGGTGGCCTCTTACAAGGGAGAGATATACCCATAAATGGCTATAAAATAAGCAGTATAAATGTGGTATGTATAGATAAGCTGCCAGAGTAGTTCAATAAATATGAAATCACTTCCACCCAAAGAATGGCAAGCTCAATATTTAAGGGGTTGTCTGCCCACCCTCCACTTTTTCTTTCCTCCATCGGTGGTGGGTACTTCATAGCCATTTTATAAAATGGGATCCTATCCTTCCCTACAAGGGCTCTTTCAGCTACAGTTAATTGATTATTGACTATGTTGGCCCAATCAGAAGATCGATTAGAATCCAAATATCAGAACAAGAGATTTCAGTCTCAGCATGGTAGGAGGAGGAGCACAAATTTAGACCCTGTCTACAGAGGGGAAGAGAAAAGCCATGAAGATGACTGTTATAGTGAACCTCATGTTTCTCTTCAAAGAATCAGTATGTCAGTATGTTCAGCTCTCTTATTCTGTAATTCTCTATTTTAAAGCTTAACTTCCTGTAATTCTAGTAAACAACCTTCTCCACAGGTTCTAATCAGTAGTTCACATCTGCTCCCCCCTACTCCGTCCTGACTCATAGTGGTTGCCTGATCACCCCTAGCTACCTGATCTACCTGCTCTGACATGCCTGTAACCGTCCTTCCCGCCAAAACACCCAACCTGCCACTCCAACTCAGACCCTTACTCTAAAATAGCCAATCCAGATTAGTCTAGCTTGTAGGTCTAACCCTAGCCAATAGGGGACCACACAACAGTAGGGATGACCCCGCCCCCCTCCCCTGTCAGGCATAAAGCCATGATCGCTCCGTCCCACGCGCCACACACCCTTCTATAAAAGTAAACTGCCTTGCTGAGAGGACATATCTTCCAGTGCTATTTCTTTCGTGGCATCGAAATTTTACTCATAACAGAATGAATAAAGCCAATGTGCAAAGAAAAACAGAAACCAGAGGAAGCATGGTTCTGACAGAAATCCGCAGCTTTGTTGCTTTCACGAAGCATGATCACATTTCTTAGACTCCAGTCCTTTCCACTCTTCCTAGCACCTGCATTACATTTTCTCTGAGGGAATGGATGGGCAAGAATGAATTGATTTCTATTACTTACATCCCAAAGAACCCTATCTAATGAGGAAGGCTTTGTAAGAAAGGAGAAAGACGAGTTCATCTCTATTTAACAGAGAATAATGAAGAGAATATAAATCCTAGTGTAGCAGGATAATATTTTAATGTATTAACCAATGTGTTTTCCCCGTGATTTCCTGTTACCACTGACCCTCCCCCATCCGGGCAGCTAGACCATGAGTCATTCCTTGCCTCAAGGGAGGGTTGTCACAGCAGAACCAGAGAACAAAAGAGACAAATTCTTGGCTTTCGGGTTTAAAAAGCTAAGCTTCAGGCTTCAGACAAAAAAGATTTGGAAGAAGAAGATTTGATTAATTTGAGCCAATTTTATTCCCCTGCCCTCGTATGATAAAAATTCCCCTGGCTGGGATACAAGAGGCGATTCTAAGGCAAAGCAAGAGATACTGCTGAGTTCCTGGGAAGGGGCTCCTGCACTCTTCTTCTGCCCCTTCCCTTGTTGAGCTTTGGCCTATGTGTGGGTTTTTCAGGTTCTAAGAATCAGGAGACCTGTGGCCTATTTCCTTGTTGGAATCTAGGTGATGGCAAACCTCAGCGAGATCCTCAATACTCATCATTGGATCAGAGGGGCTGCCTGGCACATCTAAGAGCCTAGGGTTTCCTCAGAAAGTTTTCTATAATCTCAGAGTGGTAAGGGAGGTGAGTCTAATATTTTCTGTGACCTTGAAATGGGTGTAGAAGTGGCTGAGAGACAGCCAATCCTTCAGTCTGGTCTAAGGGATAATGAAGATGTACGGATTGAGTACTGGGTACCAGTGGTATATCCACAGCTTAGAGGATGCTAGCCTGGAAAGATGGCAACCAACAACCAGACCTGAGACACACCAAGGACCTTGAGTCATTCTGGGAAAGTAGCTTGGATACCCTCCGGGTAGCAATCTGAGCATGTTAAACTCACAACTCTCTACTCTGCACTGAATACTTCCTCAAATCCAGACTCTGATTAGATGGTTTAGACATCATTTAGATGTGGCACACACTTCTATGGGGCAGAGTTCCTGCTAATCACTCTAAGGATGGTTGGCCTCTCTTTTGGGTCAGCCCAGATTCCACTACCTCAAAGAACTTGCTGGAGTTCCTGATTTAACCCACTATGGCATATCAATTATTCATTGCTGCATTAAAAAAACACTCAAGTCTTAATGTCTTTAAACAACTACCATTTTATTTGCTTCTGATTCTGAGGATAGAACAGAAAAACTGCCCATTTGATCCTAGCCCAATTTGCTGACGCACAGAATGGTGAGCAAATAAGACGGTTATTTTTTTAAGCAACTCTTTTTCCTCAAGTCATGTTGAGACATGATTCTTATAGAGTGAAATCATACTTTTTAGGTGTATAGTTTTATGTAAGCCATTGAGTTTTGGGGAAGAATTGGTACCTAGAACTGAGATGCTGTTGTAACAAAAATCTAAAACATATGTCTTCAGCTTTGTGACCAGGCAGCAAACAGAGGCTGCAGAAGCAGTGGGGAAACTGCTGGTGGAAAGATGGAAAGAGGGCAGCCCATATTATCCAATGGTGGAACAACTGACAAAAAATATTGCCCATGATAACTCACAAAATAGAAAATGTACCTAATGAATTTCTGGCAAAGGAGATTTCTAGGCAGAATGTTGATCATTTGAGTGCTTCTAGATGCATATCATAAGGTACTCTGAGAGACAGACTACAAAAACAGACGAAAATGTTTCCATTTGCAAGCAGAATTTAAAGAAAATAGAGAGGGTTAAGACTTACTGGGTTGGAAAATAAAACTGTTTCTCATCCTTAGCCTTGCCAGCTGCTAGAAGATTGTGAAAGTAAGAAACAGGCTCAGGGTAAGTTACACCAAGGGTGTGACTATAAGATCTTTTGTTAGAACCTCAAAAATATTTAAGCTGGTGATGCCTTGAACTTCTCAGCAAGACAAAAGGGCTTCTAAGAAGCTTAGTGGCCGTATTAGTCAGCTTAGGCTACCATAAGAAAATACCACAGGCTGGGTGTCTTAAACAACAAATATTTATTTCTCACAGTTCTGGAGGCTAGACAATCTAAGATCAAGGTTCTGGCCAATTCATTTTCTGTTGAGGGCCTCTTCCTGGCTTGCAGATGGCCACCCTTTCACTGTGTCGTCATGTTGGGGGTGGTGCATGTGAGCTCTCTGGTGTCTCTTTTTATAAGGACACTAATCCTATAGATCAAGGCCCAGCCCTTATGACCGCATTTAAATTTAATTACTTTCTTACAGGTCCTATTTCCAAATACAGTCATATTGCGGATTAGAGATTCAACATATGAATTTTGGTGGAACACAGCTCAGTCCACAGCAGAGGTATTGCTTCACAAGCTGCCTAAAATAAATATGTCTTTGGGGTTATGAATGAACCCCACTAAGACTCTGTATTAGTTCATTTTCATACCACTATAAAGAACTGACCAACACTGGGTAATTTATAAAGGAAAGAGGTTTAGTTGACTCACAGTTCAGCATGGTTGGGGAGGCCTCAGGAAACTGACAATCGTGGCAGAAGGTAAAGGGGAAGTAAGGCACCTTCTTGACAAGGCATCAGGAAAGAGAAGTGTCGAGCAAAACGGGAAAAGCCCCTTATAAAACCATCAGATCTCCTCAGAACTCATTCACTGTTCACAAGAACAGCATGGGAGGAAATGCTCCCATGATCCAATTATCTCCACTTGTTCTCTCCTTTGATGCATGGGAAAAATAAGGATTCTAATTCAAGATGAGATTTGGGTAGAGACACAATTCCTAACCATATCAGATTCAAAGAAAACCTACAAAATTTTAAAAGAATTGTGTTGACAAGAGCACCACCTGCTTGAACTAAAAGATAAGGAGACTTTACAAAACGAAAAGAGGCCTCAGTACCATCAAAAGTTTTTATGGTCCAGAAGCTGGCTGAGAAAGCTACTAAGTTGCGAACACGGATCATTCCTTTTTGATGAAAAAAAAAAAGGTATCTCAGAGTGCAGAACCAAGAATTGTGTAAAACATGGAACTAGGTAACCACTCCCAAAAAGCAGAATTAGGCCCAAATTATACGCAATGTCTCCAGAAAAAAGAGTCCTGACAACATGTCCCAGGCAAGATTTCAGAACGCTTCCCATTTGCTTCCTGTTCTTCTTTCTGTGTATGTATGTTTTTATTTTATTTTTTCAGACTAGACCTTAGTCTGTTACCTAGGCTGGATTGTAGTGGCACAATCATAACTCACTGCAACCTTAAATTATGGGCTCAAGCAATACTCTTGCTTCAGGCTCCTGAATATCTAGGACTATATGTGTGTGCCACTATGCCTGGATAGTTTTATTATTTTAAAAAATTTTTGTAGAGATGAGTTCTCACCATGTTGCCCAGGCAAACTCCTGGCCTTAAGTGATTCTTCTGCCTCAGCCTCCCAAAGTGCAGGTAATACAAGTGTGAACCACCATGCCCAACTGCCTCTTCTTTTAAAAAGGGAATGTCTCCTGAAGCTATGCTGTTCCCTTCACCACTATATTTTGAAGTGTGGTGAGGACAGGTAAATTTCATTTTAGTTCATAAGTTTTTAGATTAAAAGAGTCACATTGGAGGTTCAAAATCTGAGGTGCTTCATTAACATCTGGACTTGATTAGATGATGAATCCTGGACTCCACATCTGAAATCAGAATGGGATGGATGAGACTTTTTGGGGAGGCAGTGAGTACACTTTTGCACCTCTAATGGAAATAAATGATTGTAACAAGGCAGCCGATTGTGGTAAATTGTTTGCAAAGATCACATCACTCCCTCTCATTCCTATGCCCCTTTGCAATGTGACTTTCCTATTCCTCCCATCAAGTTGTCAAGACCGTTTGTTCACCACTTGAATCTCAGCCAGTCTTGTGACTTGCTTTTATCAGTACACTGCAGCAAGTAATGTGATGTAACTTCAAAAAGCCCTTCAGTTTCTACTGTTGCCATCTTGGAACCCTGGGACCTCCATGAATAGAAACCTGAGCTAGCTCCCTGAGATGGAGAGACTAAATGGAGAAAAATGTCTAGATGACAGGCATCACCAACTGCCAGAATGTGAATGATGCTGTCTTGGATCATCCAGCCCCAGGAAAGCCACCTGACTACTACAATCACATGAGTAATCTCCAGCAAGATCAGCAGAACTTTCCATCTGAACCTAGACCAAATTGCTGACCCACAGAATCATGAGCAAATAAAAGTGGTTATTGTTTCAAAACATTAAGTTATGCAGTAGTTTGTTATGCAGCCATAAACAACAGATATATGTGGCTAGAATGGCAGAGTTAATTTCCCTTCTCTAACAGCACATTGCACTAGCAATAGGAATAGGACAGGTTGGGGTCATTTTCCTCCAATGGAGATTATCATGGCATAGGCAAAGGCTTCAGGGACTGATTTCTCAGCTCAAACACTAGGATATAATTTTAGGATGTCCTCAAGTCCTCTCCAGGTACACCATCCCCTAGTCCTCTCACCTGCTCTCTGATGCTTGACATTTCTTTAGCTGGGGGCTAAGACTTACACTACACGAATTAAAATATATTACTTTAAAATATTCCATTGCATTAAAATGCAAAACTCTGGGGAGAAGCAACCTGCTAACTTAAAATTTCCCCAAGATTCAAGTAACTGTCTTCAGATCTTCTCCAAAGAGCATATTTTGAGAGAAAGAGCACTAGTCCCCTGGAAGAGGGCTTAGGCTAAGAGAAGCCATTGTTTGCCTAGACTTTGTCAAGAATACAGACCTGTCCTGTGCCATGGGAGACTAGTAGGACCACAGGAGACCCTGTCCTCTTCGTTTTATATTTTCTGAAGTGCTCAGACGGAAACATGGAAAGGAATACAGCAGTAAGACACCTGCTTCTATCTGCAGGGCTTTCCAGGGCCTCTGTCAGAGTTGCGTATTTCTCACTCTACCGTATGGCTACTGGGCATCTTATCTCTCATCCTGTGAAAGATCTGTCACCACCATAGTGTGGAGTTTAGTTGATCACTAGCTCTACGGTCCTCCTTCTCTTCCACCAACAGCATAGTGGTAGGGAAGGAAAGGCTCAGACTAAAAAGTTTGAGATGCTTCTGGCTCTATCTGACACTGGAGCTATGTCTACTGGTAATTTCTGAGGGAAAGGTACCTTAGGTGAATGAGCCATAGTATGGGAAATGACCCAACATGGTTGCTTCAGGTGTAAGCAACTGTAATCATAATTTTACCAGACTGTACTTCCATATTTATGGCTACTGATTTTCAAGCTTATGTCTGAATTGCCTGGTTTTTGCTTGGCTACAGATATGATATAGTTAATTCTGTAGTTTTAAATTTAGTAAAAGCTCTGGCATAAATACACAGCTTCAGAATGCTGGATACAACTAATGGCCACATGTACTATACACATGAAAGTATTACCCAACAACTGAAGTAATGGCTCATGAAATGACTTTTCTAACTCCAATTATTCATTTCCTTCTCTTTCTCCAACAGTAGTGACACTATACATTGCAGGGTTATTTCACTCCTCATCTGAACCTTTGGCCTAGTGACTTATCCCTTGAGGCATGCTATAATCACTAAGAAATGTTATCCCTGTCACGTCTTATTGCTTAATTATGGTTCTATTTTAGGCTCCTGGAATCATTTGGCTTGAAAAGACCTACCTTATGTGTGATCTTTGAACAACCCTCCATGTTGAGTTATCCTTGACCTCACAGTTTGTTCCATTTACATCTTGTTCTGACTTGGGCAATACTAACTGCCCCTTGGCTCCACAAGACCTTGAATAATTGTAATGAGCTCTAACATTTACGTTATTTTTCATCTAAAAAGATACTATCAACCCTCAGTCAGAAAGGTCTGTTCTTAATTTTTCCCAATACTTGATGGAGTTTTACACTGATGAATCTCAATGGGTCCCCTATTTTAAATCCCTCTTTCCAATTCACTCTTGTTCTGGGGACTATACTTTTCAAACTTAAAATCTGCACATATTTATTAATTTGTTTAGACAGGGTCTCACTCTGTTGTCCAGGCAGGAGTGCAGTGGCATGATATTGGCTCACGGCAACCTCTGTCTCCCAGGCTCAACTGATCCTCCCATCTTAGCCTCCTGAGTAGCTGGGACCACAAGTGCACACCATCATGTTTGGCTAATTTTTTGTATTTTTGGTAGAGATGGGGTTTCACCACATTGTCCAGGCTGGTCTTGAACTCGAGCTCAAGCCATCTGCTCACCTCAGCCTCCCAATGCACTGAGATTACATATACAGTATTAACATAGATATTTTAGGTTTTTATGTTTTGGTTGTACATGTGTTGCTCCACAGTGCTAAAGGCAAACTGAAAGATATGCCAGGTCCTAGACATATGCAGAGATTTCAAAACAACTGGATAGAATAAAATTAAGACTATTCTACAAATTTGGGACTTCTGGAGGATGCATTCATGTTCAGTGTTCCAATCACTTACTTTGCTTTCCAGTAAGACATTGTTTCACATCAGCCTGTTATACAAGTGTAAATCTTATTGCTTCAATTAGACTATAAGCTTCTGAAGAACAAAAAGCAGACATCATATGCCTCTTACACTCTTATATAGCTCTGTCCCTATAGATAGCTATACTCAGTTGTTTGATCAACTGAATAAATGATATTGTATTTTCAAGACAGCTGTTTGGGATTAGGAGCTTGTAAAAATAGCCTGACATTAAGACAAAGGCAGATTGGAGAACAGTGTCCTGCTTCATCCTGCCAGAGAATAGTTCAAATCAGGCCTAGGATAGATCTATGTTGAGAAAGGGTATAATTATCCTGATCCAGAGTGGCCCCAGGTCTTGCCTGGCAGACTGAGTTACATCTATCAGGGCCTTTTAAAAAGCTGACTTGGCTCCTTAGAAATAAAAAACTAAAAACATCATTTATAAAGGTCACTGGGAATGGCCTGGGTCAGAATAACTTGAGTCCATTTTGTGTCAATGCCATGAAGAGGAAGTTGCTGAATACTTAGATAAGTTCCTTGAGAGTACTATGTTGCTAAATGCAAACAAAGAATGAGAGGTTTAGAGCTGAATTTTTACTCTATAATTCAAACGCCAATCCAGAAATGAAATACGCTGTAGGAATTCCAGTAAGAGATTATCATCTGACTTGAAAACCAGCTGTCCTCAGTGAGTACAAAGATTTACCACCTGCAAGTGCTGTAATTCAGCAGAACTATGCAGAGGTGAAAAACTCAAGTTTTTATTAAAGTGCAATGAGGACTGTGCTTTAAGAAATTTTTCTTCTCTGAAACCCCTCAAAATGGCTCTAGGAATAGAAAATCAAGGTATAAAAACCTTTAAATTCAGGAATTTAAGCTTATCCAAGTAAAAGTATACTTTAAGGTGAGAATTACTAGAATCT
The DNA here is from genome assembly GCA_963573385.1 of Cacajao melanocephalus. Classification (NCBI taxonomy): domain Eukaryota; kingdom Metazoa; phylum Chordata; class Mammalia; order Primates; family Pitheciidae; genus Cacajao; species Cacajao melanocephalus. The sequence continues at coordinate 43,394 of CAUYLG010059354.1, read as the reverse complement.
GGTAAAGATTGTCTTTTAAATAGAACAAGAGCGATAACACAAAGTAAGTGGCCCCTGGATTACTTTTCACATCACTAAGAATCCTGATACACCTTTGCTCTAACAATTTTAGGAGTGGAAGCAATAAGGAGAGATGTTCCAGAGAGGGACAGCTCTATAAAGTGCTGCAGTAAACTCATGGCAGTAATTTTGAACCAATAATTTCCTTCACAGAAATTAACAATTATTGTGAATTTATATATCAAAGCCTTTCAACTGTACTCTATTTTAAATATGTCTATGTCAGGGCTATCCTGAAAAAGCCAGTGCATATGGTCCTCATACCAATGAACCCTCACTTCTCATTCACTTGCTCTTGTTCCTCCCACACATGGGATACAGCTGCCTTTGTATAAAACTGATGCAATATGATTTTGTCACTTATATCATCACCTGAGCACTCTGATACCACCCTAGGAAAGCCAAGCAAGATAACATTTTTTCGAAATAATGGGTTCAGTGGACCCTTTACAGCCATATTTAAAGCACTTCTCTCTCTCTCTCTCTCTCTCTCTCTCTCACACACACACACACACACACACACACACACACACACACACACACAGACACAACTTCCTCAATGGGTTATAAAGAAAATTTCCAAGTAGAGGGATGCAGTGCAGTGAACTTCACAGACTGATACATGTAAGTAACGTATCTGGAATATGAAACTTCAATTTTACCAGCACTTTAAATTTCAAAAGAGCCCATTGGCCAATAAGCTGCTACTGAAATCTTTGGCTCTCAAATTCCTCACTGTAAAATAAAATAAGGCTGGGCATGGTGGCTCACACCTGTAATCCCAGGACTTTGAGAGGCCAAGCCAGGTGGATCACCTGAGGTCAGGAGTTCAAGACCAGCCTGGCCAACATGGTGAAACTTCATCTCTACTAAAAGTACAAAAATTAGCCAGGTGTGGTGGCGGGCACCTGTAATCCCAGTTACTCAGGAGACAGAGGCAAGAGAATCGCTTGAACCCAGGAGGCGGAGGTTGCAGCGAGCTGAGATCACACCACTGAACTCCAGCCCGGGTGACAGAGTAAGATTCATTCTAAAAAAAAAAAAAAAAAAAAAAGATTAGATTATCTCTGAAGTCTCCTCTAACTTATATTTTTCACGGTTCTCATTTCTTCATATATCTTTGAAGTGTTTAGCCTGAGAATTAAGATTGCACATACCTGCATTTAACCAATATTATAAAACCTCATTGATAATGAATTTTCCTTAACAGAGGCTTAACCAAAGTAAATAACTGTATGTACCACAAGGAGATCCAAGATGCATTAATGCTACACACTGCTTAAGAATACATATTAAACGGTTTGAAACCTTTTTTAAGGTAAATGAAAGACACACTCTAAGTACATCAGATTTGTTTATTCCTTAGAAAAATAAGTGTATGTTGGACAATGAAACTTTCGAGTTTTATTCATGTCATTCATAAATAAAAACACAGCTATCTTTCAAAATGCTTCTATTTAGAGAAGTCAGTAATGGAATGTTATACTTTCAACTCAAATTACATAATGTAAAGCTCACCTATATTACTAGAAGATAATACCCTCAAACAAACCCTTTTAAAAACAGGATGGCCAGGCGAGGTGGCTCTCGCCTGTAATCCCAGCACTTTGGGGGGCCAAGGTGGGTAGACTCACAAGGTCAGGAGCTTGAGACCAGCCTGGTCAATATGGTAAAACCCCGTCTCTACTAAAAATTCAAAAATTAGCCAGGTGTGGTGGCGGGTGCCTATAGGCCCAGCTACTCAGGAGGCTGAGTCAGGAGAATCACCTGAACCCAGGAGGCAGAGGTTGCAGTAAGCCAAGATACCGCCATTGCACTCCAGCTTGTGTAACAGAGCAAGACTCTGTCTCCAAAAACAAAAACAAAAACAAAACAGGATGTCCCTAACTTTTTCAGAAACTTTTATGGGTACAATCTTATATTTGTCCTTATGTTTTAGGATAATAATTCTTTAAAAAAAAAGTCCTCAAAGGTAATATTTTTACTTTTTGGAATTTCTGATAAATAAATCATAATTTAATGTAATATTCAGACCGTGAGAAAATTACAATATTTACTTACACATTTACATATAGCACACTGTACTGGCCAAGTATTAGTAACAGGCAATTAACAAACTAATAAAGTAATAAGAAAATAAGCATTTTAACAATTTAAATGTTTCATGATAGGATAATTTATGTCCAACACATCAAATACATATTTATAGATAACTTTTTTTGATAATCAAAAGTAGCAATGAGATTTTCTATATTATTTTCAGCCTCACTTTAGAAATGTTTTGTCTAAATTTAATCAATTCATCGATTAAAGGAAAGACAACATAATAGTAAAATTACATATATAATATGTTTACAGATACGTGCGTGTGTGTGTTTCAAAGAACAAAACGCAGGCTGTAAACTAAAATCATTTTAAGCAAATTGAAGACAAAAGCGATGCTGGCTTAAGTTGTCTGGTTCTTCACATAAATTCCGATTTCCAAGTTCTGTTTTACAGCTCTAGTGATACCCAGATAGATAATTCAATCTGCAACTTTTTCTTCTCTTCCTGTCTTTCTCTTTGTCATATTGTAATTTTTGTGCCTTTTTACTGATTTAAAAAAATAGGACTTTCAGTCTTAATACTTCTCCCAGGAGAAATGAAATGAGTACAACTAGGTATTGAGTATCATTTTTCCATTTTACTTTTCTATATTTAACCTGGTCTAAAAACACTCCAACCATGTAGTTTTTCTTCCATTCTTTTAAGTCATTTATTTTATTCAGTAAAAAGAGTAAACTAGGCCAAAATAAAGGTGAAATATACCCTTAGAAATAAAATTATCATAATTTCAGATTTTAGAATGGCCAAACATATTAACTTAAGAAAACTAATCATGAATTCAAAAATTAGCATTGTTTTAAAGAGGTTTTTATTGGAGGTCACGGCGTAATCTACTGCAAAAAGTATATTTTACTGAATGCCATATTAGTTCAAAAGAATACCAGAACTTCATGTGGCCAAAGCAGCTGAAATGTCATTACCTTCTGGATTTGGGCAGTTTGGACTAAGAAAGGGGATGCCATTGGAATTTCCACACTGTTCATCTGCCTTTGGGGAAACAGCTTGTTCTTGATACTTTTTGTTCTCTTTAGCACATTCTAATGTCACACTCTCCTCAGCAGGCTGAAATGGCCTCTCTAAATGAACCACTGGTTTCCTTGCTTCTGCTTCTTGTTTGTGTAGCAACCTCTCTATCTCCACCTCAAGCTCCAAAGTCTCTTCATCGGCTTGTACATCTAGTTGTTGCATTAACTCCTCCAACTTCTTAGCCTTTCGGAGCTCATTTTGCTGTATGATTGTACAAAGGTGTTCAGTGAGTTGCTCTTTTATCTCAGTCTTGCGCTGTAGATCTAGCTTTGCTGCAACATATTCTGCTTCAGCCCTGTCAAACCGCTTCCTGTAAGGATGTGTATAAAGATAGGTCCATCAGTTTTCCATTGAAGAACATATTCGAAAGAGGATCTAGAAACAATAAACTCCAAAACTGGGAAAAAATATATAATGAAGATATGAATATTAATACTTTATAAACACTTGTCTACATGTTAGACAAAACAAGCAATGGCTGCTGAAACTCTCACAATAGCCTTACTTGGATTCACCTGATATAACATCTTATTCTGCACGAATAATTCTTCTTTCCAAAGCTGTTTTTGAGTGAAGGCAGGCTAAAGGTTAATTCAGTGGTATGCTAACCCCGGAGTGGGAGGATGAGGAGTCCTGATTTGTAGCGTTTATGTTTCCAAGGTATAAACACTACCACCCCGTCCAATTTCAAGCTCCTAAGGTGATATTACTGAAGGCAGAATTGGGAAGAGATACACAAAATCCACATGAACCAGAGTAAGCTAGCTTCAGCACACAGTTGCTTAAATTTATGAGGAGATGGAGAAAGTAGAAAATCATATCTCTTGATTAATGAATTAGAAAAAAAAGAAAAATTCTGATGAAGGAGAAGAATATGGACAGTGGTTGGGAGATGAATATAAATGGGACAGAACAGACAGAACACACCCAGCAAAGTGATCCTAGGTACGGGCAAGAAGTAAACATCAAGTAGAAAACCTTTGGATCGCTATACACAGGATTTCTCAACCTTGGCACTACCGACAATTTGGGCCATATAATTATTGTATATTATATGTGAGAAACTGTATATTATATATTATATGTGAGAAACTGTCCTATACACTGCAGGATGCTAAACAGCATCACTGGCTTCTACCTGTTAGTTGCCAGTACTTCCCAAAAGTTTTGACAACCAAAAGTGTCTCCAGATATTACCAAATGTCCTTTATTGGATAAAAACGTTCTCAGTTGAGAATCCCTGAGTTGTTCTCACTCTTTCCACTACTCCTCTTAAACTCTTATTAGGAAATTTTACATATTTACACATGTATAAACTCTGTTGATAGGTAACACCAGTCTTATGTGTAGTAGGGTAATTCTACTGGAAAAGTCTCCTTGCAATCTTCCTTTTTTTCTTTTGCATTAGGTCCGTACAAAAAGAAGAGTTACCGTGTCTTCATTTACTGTCTTTTGCCTTTTCTATACAATTTGTTGCTTTTCTTTCTGCCAACAAGAATGTCCTTCCTCTCTTGCAAGAAAAAAGGTTGATTTCCAACTAGTTCTTCAATTTCATTACCACTAGCAGTAGTGATGGCCACGTTGCTTTACCTGTTATGAGTGCCTACATCAACTTAATGTAGTAAGTAGCTTCTAGTCCAAGAGCTATAGCAAAAAAGAAACAGGTATATCTTCTAATTTAGGATTCTGTCTTGGAAGAAAATACAGTGAAAATAATAAATGGCTTTCATTTTAGACAACCCAGGGTTCAAAACCTTCCTTTGACATTTACCATGTGTACCCATTTTGGTCAAAGTTTTTTGTGGATGCAAAGAACCAGTCAAACTAGCTCAGGTAAAAATTGGGTTTTATTGTAGGATAAAAGAGGCAATTTCATAGTCATATCATCAGAATCAAAGGCTATTTTCTTCAATGCTTAGAAGCAACACATTTTCTCTCATTTCAGCTTTGAAACAGCCCAATATGGCCAACACTTGCACTCTATATTATATTCACTCCACTCAATCTCTCAGTGATCCAATTCCATACTTTCAGAGGAGAATCTGGGTTGGCCTGGCTCATCTCAGTTTAAATAGAACTCTTAACGTCAGGTCATCCCACAAACCACTGTTCAGCCTATGGATTAAATGTAATGGAGTCGGTAGCCCATCTTTATTCTAATTAGGTATGCCCCAGGGTCAGCCAGGTTCCTGTGGATGGGGTTGGGGAAAAGGCAGGCAATAATTGAAAATTCCAGTACAATGACTCTGGGCAGTTATTTAAGCTCAGTCTGGGTTTATCTGTAAAACAATGATGATAATAATATCTCACAGGAGTTTCAAGGATTAAACAGTATAAATGGGGCAAGCTTCCATTCTTATGCCTCGAGAAACAGAACTTCTCCTTTAGAGCACCAGAATCAAAAAGTACTGTTGGTACATTAGTATGCTTGTATTTAAAATTAAGATTATGCAAAATTCAGGGATCTAGCATTTAAACTTGAAAACTCACTTATATAATGGTTGCTTATATTTCCTTTTTTTCACTATAAATATAGTAAATGTAAGAATGAGAGCACCCATTATAATTCAATAACTCTCTATGTTAAAAGAATTACTCTAAAGGAATTCTGCTGGATATCTAGTTCCCTTATTTCCATACTTTATAACATACCCTGTTTATGTAATGTTCTTGCAACAAGCCAGAGCTCTGACATTCTCTATAGGTATATGAATGCCCTGCCCTGACCCTGCCTCAAACCTCCCTTCTCTGCAAGTCTGTGGGCTCCTTCAGCCAGTCAAAGTCAATTAGTAGAGATTCATAGTCTGGACTCATGAATACTGAATTAAAATTAACATCTGCAAATAGGTCCCTAGGTTTCCACTGATCTATCACCCTGGATAAATCACTGAAGATTTTGTATTCTGTTTATTTATTTAAAGTCCTTTTGGCCAGAAATACGAATATACATTCTCCTACATAGTGATTTACGTTTAAAATATTGATTAGTTTCACAAACTGCACTACCAGCCTGTGGTCAGGTGAGTAATACCAAATTAGTATATGATGACATTCTGGAACAAAATAAGAGCATTATACATAACAGAGTAAGACTGAGTGAACTGGAAATGTAATTATAGAATTGTTTTGTTATTTTAAAAGGCACTGAATGATTTAATGAATATTATTTTTAAAGGATTCTAGAAATTGTCTCTTTGTTTTGGTATCCCCTGAAATGTTTAAAAACTCAATGATCAACCCTCAGTATACCACTGGGTTCCATGGATCCACTTTTAGTTTTTCAGTTCCTTTTCTGAGCAGTTCTCACTATTTGTAAAAATTAGCATTCCATGATTTATCTTTTCTTAAAAGTCTTTCAAATAATGAGAAAATTTACTTATTTAAAAAAACAGAATAAAATGATCTCTATTTTGCAATTACTAGAGAGGTGCAATGAACCCTTTCATAAATCTAAGATATATTATAGAATTATTGCAATATTTTTATATTTTCTGTATCTTGAAACATTTTGCCATCATCCTCCTAGGAATTATTTCATCATTATTCATCAATTATTCCCATTTGTAATAAAAAGAAATAAAAATAAAACAATGATCTAAAGGAATGATACAATAAATTATCATTGTTGATCTTCTTTACTGTGCTGTACAAAGTATTAAGTCATCTCCAGAAGGTATAAAAGAAAACTGAAAATACTATTTTTGTAACCTGTTTTTAGTTTTCATTAAACACAGCTGAGAATATTTTTTCATTTTCTGCCTATCCAGCATTGGCAAAGTATAGACAATTGACAGAGGAAGACATTTTACAACCGTTAGAGAAATCAAAAGATGAATGCTCTGGTAGGCTAAAAAATGGCCTCCCAATATTCACTTCCTAATTCCTGGGACCTGTGATATTACTTTCTATGACAAATGAGTGAAAATTACCTTATGTGGAAAAAGATGTGAGTAAGATAAGGGTTTTGAGAGGAGTTTATTCCAGATTATCCAGTTGGATGCTAAGTGTAATCACATGCATCTTTTTAAGAGAAAGGCACAGGAAGTTTTGAGAGAGAAGAAAAAGCAATGTAACTATGGAGACACAGAATGGAGTGGCGTGGCCACAAGCCAACAGATGCCTACAGACACCAGAAGTTGGAAGAGGCAAGAAATGGATACCTAGAGTCTTTGAAGAAATCACAATCCGACACCTTGATTTTGGATGTGTGACCTCCAGAAATGCAAGACAAAAAATTTCTGTTGTTTTAAGTCACCCAGTTTGTGATTACTTGTTATGGCAGTCCTAAGAAACTAATACAAATGTAGAGACACATTCTATACTGTAGATGATAAAACTGATCATATGTGAAGTCTCAGATGAATCTTCAGAAAAACATATCCTAGGTGAATTTCTCAAACTTAAGAATCAATGAGTGAAAAATATATTTCTATGCGCAGAAGGAAAAATGATATCGTAGAGTTAATCATTTTAGTAGGGAAAACTTACACCCAATATTTTACAAGTATCTAGACTATCTGTGTAGCTATAAGGATGTAACTATATTCTCTCAGTGTTTTAAGTCTGTTAGTCAAACATTACTTGATACAAAGATGGTTACCCTGCTTACATTTTTATTAAAATTTTAAAACAAAGTTGTTTTACACAATCCCTTTTAATCTTACTTTTAAAAATTCATAAAGTGATTTAAAAATATTTGTCTGTGGGTATACATTTGTGTGTATGAGGGTGTCTAAGAAACCTAGATGGTCAACAGTAACTTAAAAACATGTTCTACATGCAGTCACTCTGGATTTTATAAACTGGTCTGCACAACATATGGCAACATTGTAATCCTAGTGGTGAACAGTAGCAGTAGCAGCAGCAGCAACTCTCTCAAATTGGCTCACTCAAAGTGCTATTCTTAAAGGTGTCTATCCAAACACTGCTCTACAGAAATCAATTTTAAAGCAAATTCTGGCCTATTCACTATGCAAGAACATTTTGTGGACACAACACTATACCAAATACTACAGAACTAAGATATTATTTTTATTAAAAAAAAAAAAAGAAAAATCAAGGAAATCTCTCATAAAAACTGACTGTCCTAGGGATTATTTTCCACTCGAAATCTGGACCATAATATTATCCTACCAATCTGTAATTTCTCAGTAACCATAAACGCAAATTAGAAAATGATACCTTAATCTTATGCATGAACAAGACACACTATGGTTCGAGTCACAATTGTATGTTTCCCTGACTCAATGCAAGAGCTTTGACTTTTAAAAATAGCAGCACTCGGCCAGGCATGGTGACTCATGGCTATAATCTTAGAACTTTGGGAGGCTGAGGAGGTGGATCACCTGAGGTTAGGCGTTCGAGACCAGCCTGGGCAACATGATGAAACCCCATCTCAACTAAAAATACAAAAAATTAACTGGGTGTGGAGGTGGGCACTTGTAGTCCCAGCTACTCGGGAGGCTGAGGCAGGAGAATCACTTGAACCTGGGAGGTGGAGGTTGCAGTGAGCCAAAATCACGCCACTGCACTCCAGCCTGGGAAATAAGAGCGAAACTCCCTCTCTTCTCTCTCCCTCTCTCTCTCTCTCTCTCTCTCTCTATATATATATATATATATATATATATAATATAAAGATAGCCGCACACAACATCTTCTTATATTCAACTACGTCAATATTAGTACCATGAGAAACTGTCATCTGTTACTTACTAAAGATATAAATCCTTACTAAAATTTCAATTAGGATACTTATAGACTATAGGATGTTTTTTCCTTTAGTAATCCCACCTTCTTTGCAGGTCTTAGATGGCCGTAACTATGACATTTCTTATATGACGTTCAATACGAAAAGGCAACTTTCTCCGGTTTCCAGTAGGACAGAATTAAAATCAAATTACTTTTCTATTGAGGTACCTAGTACTGTACCTTGTAATATGAATTATTCATATAAAAGGCTAAAAAGGCATACAAATGTTCCTCTGGAAAACTTATGTTACAGAGAATAAAATATGCTACAAATCAAAGCTTAGTTTAATGTTAAATAAAATCTGTTCCCTCTTTTAATGACCTTATTAATGAAAACCTGGAACCTCTGGGTATCAGCTACTAACAGCATTAACTTAGGCAGTTAATTAATAAAGACAACCCATTAAGTCTAACAGCATATGGTCCGACAACAATTACCAAAATCACAAGGACAACCACTAGCCTCTTTCTTAAACATTCAACAGTTAATTAAAAACCACAATCAAGCATTTCCGCTTTAATAAATTGTTATATAAACATTCTGATGTTGTGGTTTACCCTGGCCTAATGAGGCATTCTGACTGATTTCTAGTGTAACAGAGAAAGGTACAAAACTGAGTCATTAACACAGAATTCCCTTGTGAAAAAAGACAAACCAGGATGATTAAAGCAACGTTGAAAGGGCTGAAAACCCTGAAATTGGACATAATTTTTTGCCCTTTTATCTGTCTGCAAAGTCCATGTAATTCATTACATGTGTTAGTTCATTTTAAAAATACTCAATGGCATTTTTTTCTCTTTTAAAAAATGCAAATGGTTGAAACTAAGGAAACATATATCAAACCATTTCATATAGAGTATAACTGAAAATAAAAAAGGAAAAATATTTCAAATTTCCAAGACAGAGGATCTGCTTTAAAAATATTCATAAGCTTTTAAAAAATAAACTAGATCCTCTTACTCTGATGAAAGCTAAAGTGAGAACTAGGCTTCAATCCTATAGGACCATATCAGGTATCAAAAATTTTAATGGAAAGAACACAGACTTGGTGTTAAAATAACAGTGTCGAGCAAACCACTCAGATATTTACTATATCTTGAAAGATGAATAAAAAAACTTCCAAATATTAAATAGCTGATGGTTTAGCAGCAAAGACTAAAATGCAAATAATAATGTAAATGTAAATAAATAATGCAAGAATGTCACACCAACAAGGTTAATTAGTAGGGCAAAGTTAAAGGAGACTTCACTGAAGAGGAGACACTTAAATTAGCAGGAAAGAGGAATAAATGCAGCACTGAATGGGGTTGTTTTGAGGCCTAAATGATGATACACACATAAAAGCCCCTGGAACAGCTGGCAATAAACATTAATTAAATCATACTCCTTGTTCATATTCAACTTCCCCAACTCACCGAGCATATGAATAGTCTAAGCTGGCCTGATCAATCCGGTTCCTGAGAATTCCAATGTCAGCTGATACCATGTCATCTAAAGCCTGCAGCTCCTTCTGGATCCGCTTTAGTTTCATGGTCTCTGCTTGAGTTCTTTTGGATCTAGAAAATCAGGTATGTGAGTGGGAAAATAAGAACATTTTAAAACCATGGGTCCATATTCAATATAAGTGAAAAAGCAAAATACTCTGTATATGTTTACAATTTCTATTTTAGAAGTTAAAAAAAATCAGAAAAATTGAAATAAAATAAATGCTAGTTAACATTTGAATTTTCCAAATTTTATATTTGCATATGTTTCATAAACAAAGCAACAAATAAGACTAAAAGAACTCAGCAAATAGTTCATTTGTATATTTATGTTCATTCTGTAAGGAGAACAAACACTAAAAGAATATATCTGCATTCTCTTCACATTGAAACATTCAACAGAGCCTTCCAAATTTCTAATCTTTAATTCTTCTTCTTGCTAAGCCCATTTTCATTTGTTTGATACTTACCTGATATTAAGAACAGACAGATGCCTACACTAAACCACATCTCTTTATACATCTGAAAACATCTATTTAGTTTTAACTTTCTTGGGACCCATTTTCCCACACTTTTATTGCTTTGATTCTTGTTCTCTAGGAAAACGACTATTCCCCAAAATTCTTTATGGAGCTGAACATCAAAACACTCATTTTCCTTATATAAAACTATATCCAACCTCATCATCTCTCAATCCCCTCTCTCAAGTACAATATATACTTAAGAAATGGAACAAGCAAATACAAAAGCAACCCTTTAATCATGATTTCACTCATTTCAAATTTACACACACATTGTGAAGGAAGAAGAAAAATCCCCACATAAATCCACTATGTTACATAGCAGTCTCTTAATTTCTACTCTTATGCATTTACCCTTCCTTTCTGCCTACAAAAGTTCACTAAACAGTATGATTCTTTTACTTCAAGTACTTCATTGTTCATTTATTAATAATTCAAACATGTTATATTTCCTTACACTTCTGTTTATACTGGTGCTTTCTGTCTAAAATCATAAGCACTTATGAGAACTGCCAAGCCTGTACATCTTTTTGTAAAACCACAGCAAATAGCCTTCCCATCTCTTAGAAATTGGAGACTACTAAAATGCTTTAATGACTTTTAAATAATCACATTTAAAAAAAGAGGGCACTACTCTTTTATCTGTTGGTTTTTTCCCTTGAAACACATCACTCGGTGAGTTGCATATTTCCTATGCTTCAAGAAAGATCAAGGTGTACCAGCAGTAGAAAAAGAAAATCATCATTTTTCAAACACACTCACTCCTCTTGTAGACAAAATTCTGAACTACTCTTATACCCATCCCCTTCTGTCCACCTCTTCTCCTGCCCCTACACATACTCTAGTCTCAAGCAGTAACAGTCCGACAGACTTTTCTGGAAGTCTAAAAAGAAAATGCCACTAAATGCTCCCTTGCATTTAGTTTTCACTATTCTCAACCATTAATTTATTGACTAAGCTTAGTTTCCTAAGGCTGCAGGAAATTAGAAACTACAAACTAAAAGGAAGGGCAGCAAGAGTGATGAGGGATGGGAAGAATGAGACAAACGGGAATGTTGTTGTGTGGGGCTGGGACAATGCTGAAATGTGAAGGGGCTGCTGATAGACACTGGAAGGTGAAAACAAAACTGAATCTCACACAGTGCTCATAATAATGACCCTGAGTCATCAATGAAAAGTTAAACTATATCATTTATCTTCTACTTGTGGAGGTGGGGCAAATTATTTAAGAAAAATGCCCACAGGAAAAACAATTAAGATTCACAGCAGTATGTCACTTATGTAGAAAACCTTATTCCTTTACACATCAAATGATTAAGGCCTCACCACATAAAAATTAAAACTTGCATGTTGCTAATTTACATATACTGATGGCTATTTACTGCTTCCCTTATGACTGTGTAGATGGTTAAAACTGGAAGCACTAATGAAGGTCTTTAAGTTTTAACTGCAACTATATTTACAAATTTAGTATGCTCTATGCTTAAAAAGTGCTCCTTAAAATAAATTATAACTGGAATTTCAACATCACTTAGAAAAGATTGTTTAGTTAGCCTTAAAAGTAAGGTCTGAAGAAAAAATATCAGTTTATTAGAAGAGACAAGGGAAAATAAATACAACACATGACAGAACTGGTTACAAGTTACAAACAGCCTCTCCTGGTTCAGGTGCCTCACCTTTCTGCAATAGCTTTAGCCAAAAGAGCTTTTTTACGTTTATTTTTCTCTTCCATTAGCCGTTGTTCTTGTTGGAGGACTTCCCAACGAGATTTTTCTTGCCTGGGGGCAAAAAAAAGCATAAAAATGGGTTTATGAAAGAAACTGCTACCCTATCCCACACCTTACCACTCTCAGTCCCCTAAGTATAAAATTTAATCAAGAAGATTTATGTATACGTTCTTTCAAAAGTCCTCTTAAAAGAAACCCATCTGCAGTTCATTATTTTGTTCTAATGGGAACAAAGACTATGATCTAAAGTAAAGAGGCTTACATAAATTGGACCTCTGAAATCCATTATATGTATATAATCTAAGAACCCACAAACTGGAAGCCAGAATACTGTGGCATGTTTTTAGGAGTACAAAGAAATTTGTGTAAGTTAATTATGTATTATACGCAGAATGGAGATTAAAATAAATTGGTCTGTAGCTGACATCATATTATTTATACCTGTTATAGTTTTCTATAAAGTCTCCACCACCCTAACATGCTTCAGACACTAACCAATGTTTATTTCATATATTTTCTTTCAATTTGTTCACTTTTTCCCAACGCTTAGACCTTCAAACAATAACCAATGTTCATTTCATATATTAATATTTTCTTTCAATTTGTTCACTTTTTCCCAACTCTTAGACTTTTTTTGTCTTTTTTTTCCCTTTTTGTGGAGAACGGGGTCTCACTGTATTACCCAAGCAGGTCTCGAACTCCTAGGCTCAAGCTGTCCTCTTGCCTTTGCCTCACTAAGTGCTGGGATTATAGGTGTGAACCACTATGCCCGGCCCAACTCAGACATTTTCAAACAAATTAAAACACTAAGACCTAAGACTGGAACGCTAGGCTAAAGAAAAAATTCACAGATCTGAAAACATGTATTATCTTACAAACGGTCCAATTCTAAAATAAATATATTAAAACTTCCCATAAAGTCACGAGCTTGATGTCAACTCAAATTAAATAAGGAATTGGCAAAGCTATTTATTCCTATTACTGTCACTTCTTATAGACATTATAACATCTCTATTCCCAAATCTAGTAACCACTTCCAAAATTGTCCTTTTCTCTCCATTCCTACACCTTCTGCCTTAGTGTTGGGACTGGTCATCTCTTACTTCTATTGTAGGCATCTCCTCATCAGGCACCTTAGTTCCACAGCTCACCCTGCACTCTCTCCCAAATGATCTACAACACTGACATCTGGAATTTCTCTAACCATTTTTTGATTGAGGCCTTTAGCCCTCAGAGAGCTTAATGGTATCCTGCTGCATCAGTGAACTTGCTAGGCAGGCATCCCCTGCCTCAGATCCTTCCTCACTTCTTTAATTTTCTACTATTCATCCCCTGCTTCTGATTCTTCCTCATTTTTTTTTTTTTTTTTTTTTTTTAGACAGAGTCCTCCTCTTGCCCAGGCTAGAGTGCAGCAGCACAATCTCGGCTCACTGCAACCTCCACCTCCCAGGTTCAAGTTATTCTTGTGTCTTGGTCACCCAAGTAGCTGGGACTACAGGCACGCACCACCACATCTGGCTAAGTTTTTTGTATTTTTGGTAGAGATGGGGAATCTCCATATTGGCCAGGCTGGTCTCAAACTCCTGGCCTCAAGTGATGCACCCACCTCAGCCTCCCAAAGTGCGGGGATTACAGGTGTGAGCCACCACGCCTGGCCTCCTTCCTCATTTCTTTAATTCTCTACTATTCTCTGTCTTATCCTTTGCCATCTTTCCCAGAGAAATTAGGTTATCACCGCTGAGCATTCTCTACTACACAGCTTTCCTTTCTCCTCCTTAAAACCTCAGAATTTCTCCTTTACATGCATGGTTTTAATTACATGTCTTTTATGAAAATTCTTCCAAGTATCTAAAAAGAGAGTAAATTTCCCTATGACGTCCAATCTGAATTATCCAGCTCAATGTAAATTCACCTCCTACTTGTCTCAGGCCTTTGCCGGTAAACTACGCTTAGAGACACTTAAATGCATGTACTTGTTCAATGTAGGTTTCATAATTCATCTGGTTTTATAACTCTTGTCAAAATGATTTCTTAGTTGTAAACCCCTAGTGGTCAGGAAGCATTTTAAACTCACAGGATAAAATCTGGATCAGCAGAGATTAAAAAGATGTCAGAGATTGGAAAAAAATTAAAATGCTACTTTGAAAGGAACTCAGAAAAGGGAAAACAGAGACAAATGTCATTCCTTCTCCTCTGTGAGTGATAAATCAGGAGAAAACAAAGAAGTAAGAGTATATATTAAAACATGAGCTATCAAATAAAACATTCTAAGAATTTTTAAATCAAAAAATGGCATCTTCCACAAGAATAGCATAGCTAAATTAAACTGTGAAGGCTGTTTCTAATACAAAGACAGTAAAGAAAGAATAAAAAGAAATCTAATGATGAAATTAGTTACATAATTAGTCCCCTAAATTTCCTTTACCCTCTCCTTTGACCATCCCTTCATGTCTCTCCACAAGTTCCAGTTTCTGGGCCAATGGAAATAGTCTGGAAGTTGGAGAAAGGGGTCAATCTGGGGAGAAACATTATGCATATAAGAACTGCTTCTGCTGCGTGGAAAGGGTATAAACTTCGGATGCAGACTTATATGTAAATCTCAACTTTACTACCTACTAGCAGCGTATTAGCTTTAGGAAGGTATCAACTTTTCTGAGTCCCAGATACCTCATCTATAAAGTTTAATAATAAGCATGCATTGAAAGGCTGTTATGAAGACTAAATAACAAAACATAAAGATTGCCTAATAGTGTCCAGCTTATATGTAGGTGGTAGCTATTTTTCAATAGTTTATTCACCACATTTCTAGGACTGAATATAAGAGAGAGAAAATATTAAAATAAACAAATTATATTCCTCAAAGCCCATTGGGGAAAAATGGGTTACATTAAAAAGTCTTACAGACGTTTCATATAGACTTACTAACAATTCCATTTTCTTTTTCTCCAATTTGCAATCTGGCTTTGGAGGTAGAATTTCAGCATTGTTGTGATCATGGGAATTCTCAAGTCCCAGTTCCTTTGGTTGACTTTCAATGCCCTGTGGCTGTCCATCACCAACAAGAGAGGTGAGAATGAAATGACTAGGAAGAGCAGGGGAAGAAAAAGGTGGTTTTTGAAGGTTAACTCTCTGTTTTGGTGCTGAAAGCAGCTGCTCTGGAAGTAATGAGGTTGACCCATCTTGAAGCCCAAGTTTTTGGCTTTGCTCTACAAGGGCTTTTTCTCTCTGAAGTTGTTGTCGACTTTTCTTTGCAGGAAGACGTCGCTGTGGTTCAAATGGATCTATGTAAAAGAAAATAGAGAAAAATTTCTCTGTATGAGTAGCATATAATTATAATTCCTCTAAGAAAATAAAAAATTAACACTAAACTTTGATAATTCCAGTGGTTCTCCCAAACTATTCTGTATCTTGAAAGCCTACGGAAAACCAGCCATCTTCCTTAGAGTTTCAGTAGTTTTCAGATCATAATGCTAATATTTAACAGAAACTGCCCATCTCTTAATTTATTTTCAGAGAAAGGCCATTTGTCTGTGAGTTAGGTGGGTCACAAAGTGATGTTTCTTTTTCAACTTGATTTCGTGACTGTCAAAAGAAATCAACTAATTTTGACCAAGCCAGGGATATGACTGAATTATCTGGTTTTAAATTTGATTTATGGTTCTGTCTGCTCTCCTGAAACAAAATGGTGGTTGCATTTTCAAATGGGATTACCCTCTCTTAACTTTTAACAGCTTTTAGGGCACTTTGATACATATGTGATACGTACAAAGATGCTATAACAGGAATGTAATTGAGTAAAGTCTCTTATTTCTAGGAAGACTAGTTAACCTTAAATTGTTTTCCCTCATTTTATAGAACAATCCAAGGTTGTACTCCCAAAGCCTAGTCAGGCTCTAATCAATGCATTCAAACTAATTTTAATAGTAGCCTGGGCAAAACAATAGAAGAACATAAAACAACCAGGGGGAAATATTTTTTAAGCTATAAATGAAATAATAATACTTCTATTATACTTTTTGGACTGTCCACACAAGTGTTAACATCTTAGGGCAGACAACTGGGGAATCTGACTGACATTCATAGGATATTTAATAAGTGTATAAATAGCATTCTCTTTAAAATGCCTGGGAAGTGAAATTATGAGTCCTTGTAAATGAACAACTCAAATGGGACTTTCAAATTTGGCATAGTGACTTTTGAAGCAAAACAAGCTTATTATTTGAGTTTCCCAAAGTATAGTTGAAAACTCTAGAGTCACAATTCCAGCTTTGCTTCTTCCCAGCTCAGTGACCTCAGGTAAGTCAATTATTTATTCAAAATCTCAGTTTCCTCATCTATCAAACTGGTTGCAAAATGAACCTGCTCTACTCAATGTATGAAGCCGGTGTAAGAATTAAATAAGACAGGTACAGAAAATATTTTTTAAAAGACTGAAGTACTATCAAAAGCAAATGTTACTGTTGACGTTAGCCAGAAACACGAAGTATCCTGCATCTTGCAACAAGAACACATTCTGGGCTGTGATCTTTATTCACACCATCAGAAAAACATCACTTAGCCTGCTTACCTCCCTGTTGAACTCATTAGCTGAATTATTAATAGTTCCTCTGAAATTCAGGTAATAACTTTTATTTTATTTTGTATTTTCACAGAACCTACCTACAAGACTGAAAATGCTAATCTTAAACAATAAGCAAATCAGGCCGCTTAAACACAGAATATACTGTTTCCCACACTGTGTATTAGGGGCTGCAAATATCAAGGAGACTGTGGTGAACTGAGAAGCATAAGTCTAGTATAAAGGGGGCAATTCATAGTCACCTTTAGACGACTGCTATCATTAAAACATTTAGCTCAGCATAGCCAGATATTTTGATTTTTAGGATTACAATTTAGACTTTATGCAAAATATCTTGATTTTTAAATGTATGGAACTATATCAATCAGGAAAATCTAGATTATGCTGCAGGGACAAATCTTAGTGGTTTTAAACCACAAGGTTTATTTTTCATTAATGCCATGTGCCAACTAAAGGCTAACAGAGAGGTTCTGCTGATTAGTCTCTCAGGGATCTAGGCTGACTGTACAGTCAGTATTCAGTGTTGCTGGTCACCACAACACAGGGAGAAGAGCTCAGGAAGGTCTTCCTACAGCAATTAATTGCTCTGACCCTGTAGTGACATAACACTTCTGCTCACAATTCAATGGCTCATCTAGCACACGGACCTACCCCCAAACAAAGGCAACAAGCACAGCTGGCTTGGCAAACAACACAATGATTATCACCATTATTAACTTTAAAAAAATGTAAAGACTGGATAAAAGAAAGAGAGAAGAACAAAGAAAGGGACGAAAGAGGGAGGGAGGAAGGGAAAGAAAGGAAGGCAGGCAGGAAGAAAGGAGGGAAAAAAAGAAGAAGGGGGAAGGAAGGAGGCAAAGCTGAAAAGCCACATACATTTTTGGGTTAAATTAAGCCAATGGGCTACCAGTTTGTGATATACGCTCCATATCCTCTATTTAAGCCCCACTCCCTCCACCCCAGAAAACTATCATTTGAATCATGTTGATTATTCCCTTCTTTCTCTAATAGTCACATTGCATCTACGAATATTTCTAAAAAGCATTTACTTAGCTGTTTTAACTTTATAAAAAGGGTTTTGTGCTGTACATCTATTTTACTTGATACTACACTGTCAATAGTCATTCACATTGTCCATGTTGCAGCAGTCATTCATTTTGTTGTATAACATTTCATTGTGTCAATAAACTAGAGTCTACTGATCTCCTTCCACTGATGGACATTTAGGTTGGTTACAGGTTTTTGCTTTTGTAAATTTCAATATTGTGTCTCTTATTTTACATGCACAAGAATTTGCTTCGGATGTTATCTAAAGTAATAATATTTAGAACTATTGGGTCACAAAGTATAACTTTAGAAGAAATGTGAAATGCTTTCCAAAGTGTATTCCCTCTAGTAATGTATAAGATACTGTGGATGCACTTTCTCTTTAATATACAATACTGTCAGATGTTTTAATTTTTGTCATTCAAATGGGTGTAAAATAGTACCTCACTGTGTTCTTGATTTGTAATTCTCTGCTCCTTAGTGGTGATCTCTTCATATTTCCTTTTCTAGGAAATATCTATGCATGTCTGTTGTTGACTTTTCTTTTGGCTTGTATTTTTCATATGTTAGCAGAAAACAATTAGAAAATACAATTAAAAGAAAGATATTTCAATAACAGAAATTATCGCTTATCTAGGAACAAATATAACAAAAGGATGTTTAATACCTTTACAGGAAAAACTCTAAAATTTATTAAGAGACTTTTAAGAAGTACTCAATAAATGGAAACATATACCATGTTAGTGGTAATGCTAATAATATAAAATGAAATTGCTCTAAAGAGTCAATGAAATTGCAATCCAAATTCCTAATGGGTTTTCCACTAAATTTGGTAAAATTATTAAAATTTGTATATGAAAAGACAGATCAAGAATAGTGGCCAGGGATGGTGTCTCATGTCTATAATCCCAGCACTTTGGGAGGCCGAGGCAGGTGGGTCACCTGAGGTCAAGAGTTCGGGACCAGCCTGACCAATATGGTGAAACCCCATCTCTACTAAAAATTCAAAAATTAGCCAGGTGTGGTGGTGGACACCTGTAAACCCAGCTACTCCAGAGGCTGAGGCAGGGGAATCGCTTGTATCTGGGAGACAGAGGTTGCAGTAAGCCAAGATCATGCTATTGCAGGCAACAAAGGGAGACTCTGTCTCAAAAAAAAGGCTTCTTCTAAAGAAGAGCTAGAGTATCAGACTACTAGATACCAGGAATATTATGAGGCTTTACGACAGTGTGGTATTGGCACAGGAATAAACAAATGACCAGTGGAACAGAACAAAGATTCATACATGTATGAAGCATTGGTATATGACAAAAGTAGGATGAAAATCAACAGCAAAAGGTGGAATTATTTAATAAACAAACCTGGGGGAAAATGGTTATCTCTATGGAAAAGGTAAAATCAGAGCCATATCTCACATCTTATAAAACAAAAGTTCTTAATAGAAAACATAGATTAACATAGATCTTATAGTAGGAAACTGATTTCTTAAAATGCAGAAAATGTTGACTATTTAAAAAAGGTTGACATGTTTGAATATATTAAAATTAAGGCCCAGCATGTTGGCTCATGCCTGTAATCCCAGCACTTTGGGAGGCTGAGAGGGGAGAACTGCTTGAGCCCAGGAGTTTGAGACCAACTCAGGGAAAACAGCAAGATCCTATCCCTACAAAAAAAAAAAAAAAAAGAAGAAGAAAAAAAGAAAATTAGCCTGGTGTGATGGCACACACCTGTAATCCCAGCTACTTGGGAGGCTGAGGCAGGAGGATCGCTTGAGCCCAGGAGTTCAAGGTTATAGTCAGCTATCATCACACTACTGCACTGCAGCCTGGACAACAGTGAGAGCCAGTCTCAAAAAATAAAATAAAATATTTTGTTTATCAAAAAGATAAAAGTGAAAAGACAAGTTAAAAACTGCGAGAAGATATTCATAATGTAATGGCAAAAAATCAGTATGAGGAATAACTCTTCTGAATAATTTATTTAATTAGAAATTGACAGCATGTGGCCGTACTGTTTTCTTCCAATTTTTCATTATGAAATAGATCATATATCAAATATATGTATGTGTCACACTCATACACACACACACTCTTCCAACTTATTTCAATTATTTAAAGAAAATAAGTTTAAGAAATAAAATATGACTGTAATAGAAATAACTACTGTTTAAGAAAAGATACAATCCCCCTTTTAGAAGACACAGGAGAATTGTATTTCCTATACCCCAAGTTATATCACTTGCTTTTGGTAAATAAAATGAAAGTAGGAGTGACACATGTCATTTACTGATGAAAGCATTTAATTGCCAATGTTCAATTTTCAATCTTCTTTTCTTCCTACCATGGTGAACTCCTATACGACAGCACCAAAAGATGGAGTGACCGTGGAACACAAGTCACCTGCCACACCCACGTTAAACATGAAACTAGAGTGAAAACCAAATCTTTATTTTAAACAATTGACATATTAGGGCTATTTGTTACTTTAGCTTAACTTGCCTTAACCTGATTTCACAATTATCAATACCTCTGAAATTCCCTATATATTTGCCCCTCCCTTATCACATTCCCTTGCCTCCCCACCATATACAATCATACATCACTTAACTATGGGAAACATTCTGACAAATGTGTTGTTAGGCAATTTCGTCCTTGTGCAAACATCAGAGAGTGTATGTACACAAACCTAGATGGCATAGCCTACTATATACTTAGGCTATATGGTACTCCTTTTGCTCCTAAGCTCCAAACCTGTACAGTAGGTCACTATACTGAAGACTATAGGCAATTATAACATAATGTTATTTGTGTATCTAAACATAGAAACAGTACAGTAAAAACAGAGTATTATATTATCAGATCACCACTGTGTATGTGGTCCATTGCTAACTGAAATACTGTTATGGAGTGCATGACTGTATATATTATACATCCAGCTGACCCTTGGTATATGAGGATAATTGGTTCCAGGATCCTCAGGTATACCAAAATCTGTGCATACTCAACTCCCACAGTTGGTAGTGTGAAAGCCACATATACCAAAACTTGGCCCTCCATATACTCAGGTTTTGCATCCCCTGAATACTGCATTTTTTAAATGCACATTTGTGTATAAGTGAACCCCCACAGTTCAAACCTGTGTTGTTTAAGGGCCAAGTGTAATTACATATACTGTATTAACATGATAATGCATATGGCTACAGTTAATATATTCCCACCAGCTGTACCATATCGTACTAGATGAGTATACCACGATTTATTTATCCACTCCCTTGTTAATGAACACTTTGGTTGTTTCCAACTTCTTAATATTATAAACAAGACTATTAACAACATTCTTGACCATGTTCCTCAATGCATACACAGGGGTCTCCGGAGTACTATTGTCCTTATTTTTGCTGGCAACCAACTCCATCTTCCTAGATTATTCAATATATTTTTAAGGACAGAGAACAGCTAGAAGTGGCGTTAAAATTAAAGAATCAAATTCTCTAATTTTACAAATCAGGAATCCAAGGTGAAAAGATTTAGAGGTAGAGCCGGGAGTTCTATATGCCAATCACTATGTTTGGCTATGAGAATACAAGGATGTTAACATATTTTCTGTCCTCGAGGTGGTCACAAACAAGCGATTTGGTTTCCACAGTCTACAGTGGGCCTTGAAGTTCAGGTCCTTACCATCCTCCATCTACCCCCAATTGCAGAGATATTTCAAAACAGACTTCTACATAATGAATATATTGTTTAATTTAGATTTTTATATTAAGTCGTCTTTACCCAGGAAAATGCACCTCTGCTAACACAAACTTTGTGAAATCTTCTCAAGCTCCATCCAATCCTCGGCAGAGTGAGTTTCATCTTGTCTCTGAAACAAGCTCTTGTAATATCTACTATCACATAATTTTATGATTTGTCTTCTCATGAGACTACTGGAGTCAGACCAGAGGCCAGGGCACTTGTACCCAGTACATCAGAATAAGTGAATGGATGGTGAAAACACAGAGTAAAAGAATTTGAGTATATCAAGCAACACAGAGTCAGTTAACCACATGGTGTGGTATAACCTCTATGATAGAGTTTTTAAAAGTCCCCTGGACCAGTCAAAATGTCCTCAGTAGATATAATATACATTAGCCCTATCGTACTAATTTACTTCTTTTCCCACTTGTCTGACCCAGATTATTCTCACATCTATGCTAAAAATGCAAAAGCTACCAGAGCAACCCCACAAACACTAATAAAAGATTTATTTCATTTTCTCTCAAAATAAAATATTTGAATTAAGGTATCAAGAGTGATGTAAACTTGTCACAGAAATTGTGTGTACTACCAGGATAACCATACAGATCATTGCGAAGTTTCAACCACAAGCAAAGTGCAACTATTACTAAGTCTTCCACAATCAGCAATTCCTTCATCAAAAAAAAAAAACAACTGTACAAGTCCATTCAATGATTACTCTATAAAGCCAGAGAGAGAAGCACAAGATTAGCTTACTCCAAAGTCAGTAGGGCTGTATGCATATAAATAAATCAAGTCTTCACATCTACCCTCTCAAAGACCCTTTTGGTTTGCTGATTCTCAAAAATTGGAAAGAACTGCAAAAATCATCTGGCAACAAGAAGTGAATGCAACACTCCAAGTGAATTGTGAAAAGTACCGAATTTTTGTCTTTACTCAGATGCCTATGATTTTTTTTTCCAATCTGCTTCTGTAAATTTATCACAATTCTAATAGGTGTGCGCCGCTCCTCCTTCCTTTACCCTGACCCTAACCTTCCAACCGTAGATGCATGCAGCAATCCTCCCTAAGGGAGACACCCCGGCTATAGGCGCACTTCCTGTCCCAACTCCCATTCCCTTCAGAAGAAAAGAGTCAAATCCCTGCAGTGGATTCCTGGGCCCTCTTTCCTAAGAGAACATCCCAATCCTCTGGCTCGCCCCTCCCGCCGTGGCTCCCAGTACGTCCACCTCTGAAATCTTCCCAATCCAGCCCACACTTAACAGAGCCTTCCGCTAACACAAACTTAGCCACTTCCACGCCCCCTGGCCCCAGCCAGCGCTGCATCTCCGCCCCTTCCCCTGAAGACCCAAGAACTTAACCACTGCAAACCAATCTTGTTACCTTTAGTCTGTTTTAGTCTCCTCAGCTCCTCCTCAGAGAAGCCTGCCCAACCCTGCGCCATCGGCCCGGGATACCTGCACCCTCAAAAGTGCCCAAATC
Organism: Cacajao melanocephalus; assembly: GCA_963573385.1. Taxonomy (NCBI): domain Eukaryota; kingdom Metazoa; phylum Chordata; class Mammalia; order Primates; family Pitheciidae; genus Cacajao; species Cacajao melanocephalus. The sequence continues at coordinate 19,873 of CAUYLG010059354.1, read as the reverse complement.
TCAGAGCCCTGACTGCCAACACGGCTGCCCAGCGCATCCGGGTTTTTCCTTGGCCGCGGCCAATCAGCCAATCAGTGTAAACACAAGGCCCTCTCTCTCCCGGCCTCAGGGTCCGGCTCCCTTCCAGGCTGCCTTCGGCAGTGCCTGACAAACTGCCTAAGGAAAACTTTCCCTTGGCTTGCCTCTGCTCGCTCTCTCTCCCTCTCTCGTTGTTTCTCATTGTTGTTGGTTAATCGCTTCAGGAGCAAAAAGGGGAAATGGCGATGGGGATGAGGGTGGAGATAAACAGATATTTGGGAAGGGGCTACGAGTCGGTGGCGGAAACGGGAGAGCAAAGTGTCTTTGGGGTCCTGTACCTGTGGGGCGGGAGCAGTGCGCTCTGTGGCTCTTAGTTTGCCCGGAAATCCGTGTGTTTGGTAGTGTGCACGGCGCTGGAGGCGTTCTTCAGATTGACTCAAGGAGATGATAAGGTTTAGGATTTTGACGATGAAGAAACATTTAAAAGGGGTGTGGTATAATGACCGAGAAAGGAACAGGCATAACCAGGTCTCTCGCAGGCCGGTGCGTCTAACAGATTTCTTTTGCTTGTGGGTTGTTTCCTTTTGAATGATTCTGATATGTAACCTTTCTCCTAAGGGATTTTATTTTATTTACTATTATTATTTTTTTGAGACGGAGTTTCGCTCCTCTTGCTCAAGCTGGAGTGCAATGGCGCTATCTCGGTTCACCACAACCTCCGCCTCCCGGGTTCAGGTGATTCACCTGCCTCAGCCTCCCGAGTAGCTGGGATTACAGGCGCGCGCCACCACGCCCGGCTAAGTTTTGTATTTTAGGTAGAAACCGGGTTTCACCGGTTTAGCCGGGCTGGTCTCAAACTCCTGACCCCAGTTGATTCGCCCGCCTCGGCCACCCAAAGTGCTGGGGTTACAGGCGTAAGCCACCACGCCTGGCCGGGATTTCACAAATGTCTCCCCTTTAAATCTTTTTCAGAGAAGACACTGTAAAATGTCGGCGCTGGGGGATGGCAAAGCATTTCTTAGTATCCTGCAGGGAGTCCTAATACAGTAGTTCGGGTTCTGCCTTGAACACTCACCTCTCTGAGATCCCATTTCCTTATTTGAAGTAGGGTTGCAAAGATTAAAAGATGCAAGCGTTGTCAAAATGCACATAGAACAGGATGATTTAAAAGACACCTAGTTATTCTATTTTTCATGGTTCTCTTTCACTGTTTTTGCAATTAGAACAACAAAACACCTCATCTTGGCTTACATTTTAAAATACTTTTGTCTTTAGTGTGTTGGTATTTTTAAACGAAATGAAAGAAAGTAATAAAGTGCAAAATAAAACACCACGTCAAGAAAAAAGTTGAAATGAGTACTTAAGATTTACTAAGTGATCAAAAAGTGAAGGATATTTGGAAGTTCCTGTGTAAATCTGAGCTTTTAAACTTAAAGTAGTTTCTGAAATTTGGGGATGGTGCAGATGCTTTATTTTAAATGGGTACTCATTTTTCATAACATTAAACAATTAAAATGCCATCCAAAAGGACTGGAGAAGACCGTTTCCTCCAATTTCTGAACATAGACTAAATACAATCAAGTTATAGATTATCTAGCTCCAAAGTAGTAGAAGGGGATCAGTGGCAATCTGGTAGTTAACTCAGTTTCCCATTTTCAGGCAACTGCCATCTAATTCATCTAATAACAAACCACCTTGTGTGCCCCATGTTGAATTTTATGCATAAATATTCTTTAGTTCACTCTAGGGGAATTTCAAAAATTATCCATAATCTTAATAGAGATGTAAATTAGGATAGTTTAAAAGGTCTTGCATTGGCCTTTAATGAGAACCAAAGCAAGAGCGACATATAGTAAAATATAATAAAGTCCATCTGTATAAAGTTAAAATTTCCAGTTTGCTAGGTTCTAAATCTCCTGTTTGTTGTTTCTGTTGGCTCTCCCTCGTGGTGGCTGGTTTCTTCAAACGATGTGTAATATTTAAGTGGGAATTTATCTTCAAAGTTCTTTGTTGTGCAGAAGTCTTCTCTTCCCTGGGTTGAGAAAGTATCTCTACAGATTGGTTTTTTTTTTGGTCCTAAAATTTCAGTTGTTTTAAACCAGATTTACGCTAATTTTTTTCAGCTGCTACTGTAAATTTGGATCTTGGGTCCCACCCTCATATATGACAGAGGGCTCAAGTGTCAGTTTTTTAAGTGCCTTTATATATATACAAATTATACACAACTTTATTTCAACAATGTCTTCAAATATGTGTATGAATCCCAGTCCCTGGGATCTATATTTAGTTAGAATCCCTGTTTCTACATGTCTTTAGCTTTCTTTTAAGTTCCCATTTTTTGATTATGTAAATAAAAACATAATAATAGTAATATTACAGATAACAAGCCTCCTTACTGCTTTTCCAAAGCAACAGTCTTAAGTTTTTTTGTTTTAAAGGCAGGGTCTTAGCCTGTCACCTAGGGTAGAGTGCAGTGGCATGGTCTTGGCTTACTACAATCTCTGTCTTCGGGGCTCAAGCGATCCTCCCAATTTTTAGGCTCCAGAGTAGCTGGGGCTATAGATGCCCACTACCATGCCTGGCTAATTTTTATATATTTTTTTGTAGAGATGAGGTTTTGCCCAGGCTGGTCTTGAACTCCTGAGCTCAAGCAGTCTGCCCAACTGGGCCTCCATGTGCTGAGATTACAGGCATGAGCGACTGTACCTGGAATTTTTTTATCTTCTGTGATCACATGGTCTATGTTTTCTAGACTCTCAGTTTTATTTCACAGTCTTGTATTCAAATTATGTGTAGGAATCCCAATCCCCAGGACCTATTTCTAGGTAGAGACCCCGCTTTCTACATCTTCTTTGCTTCCTTTTTTTAAGCTCTATGATATATATTTTTTGTTTGCATAAATAAGAACGTTATACAGTATTTGGCTTTTTTATGTGTTTGTGGAAGGGGACCATCTATGACAATTTAGATGATAATATTAGAGCAACTAGAGTAAAAATGAAAACTAATCATGTCATCATGTCTGTAGCCTGGTCAAAACTGTAAAATGCCTTCCCAGCACACTTTGAATAAAATCCCAGTTCCTGCGTGATCCTACATGATCTCACCCCTGTCTACCTCTCTTATGTGATCATTAGGCTGTCTTTCTCTTTACTCTGCACTCCCTATATTCCAGCCAAATTGGTATTCGTTGGGGTTTTAGAATACACTAGACTCTTTTCTGCTACCCCTCTGCCCCACTACCTAACCAGGGCATTCCCAGATGCTGTCCTTTAATTATTATCTTTCCCTTGCCTGGCTGGCTCTTCGTGCTTCTTTACATTTTGGCCAAAAATATTCACATAGACATTCTTTGACCACCTTGTCTAAGTAGCACTTGCCCATTTCTATGTTCTTTATAACTTTTACAGCACTAATTAAAATTTCTCATCTCTTCTGTCTGCAGACTGAGCTCCCTGCTTTACCAGCATTTGTCTTGGAATGTAAAGTGACCTATCCACTTTCCTTATGTATACTGCCAGTTGCCTCTCTTCCTTTCCTGTCCCCCTCCTTTGCCTGACTCTTCATTTCTACCTGAGACTTGGGGATATAGGACTGCCTTTCTGAATTACCCAGGATCTGTAAGTAAAAATCTTTGAATGTATTTCTTATTGTGGTGGCATATTGAATTTGTGCCTTCCATCTGAAGAACAACGGGCTACCCCAGACCCAAGTTTTGCCCCAGAGAAACACAGGTTGGACTCTCAGTGCCAGGGCAGTGGTCAGAAAGCCATAGAGTGGATGTGGGTCAGACAAGAGCCACAGTGGTGTCTGCCAGTATAAACAAGATTCCCCTGTAAGGGACCCCCTGGTTGTGGGTCAGACAACAGGCTGCCCATCAGGTAAAAGAAGTATCCCATGAAAGGCACTCTGTAAACACCCATATCTAGTTTCCCTTCATTTCTTGTAAGGTCAGGGTTGCAAGCCACTATGGTAGTACAACCCCAGTTTAGCTCTGGGCTCTTAAAACAATAGGTCTTGCACATCTGTCAGATTTATTTTAAGTAGTTAATAACATGATGCTATTATAAATAGTGTTATATTTAATTTCAATTTTTAATTAGTTTGTCGTTTATACCTACTACAGTCTTAATTTTGGTATACTTCATAAAATTCGTATTCTGGAACTTAATCCTCATGTGTCAGTATTAATAGGTGGGGCCTTTAGAAGGTAATTAGATCATGATGGCCCTGCCCTCATGATGGGCATGGGATTCGTACCCTTATAAAAGAAGCTTGAGGGAGTCTGCTTGCCCCTTTCATGTGAATATGCAGCATCAAGATTCCATCTCTGAAGCAGAGAGCAAGCCGTTACTAGACACCAAATCTGCCAACACCTTGGTCTTGAACTCCCCAGCCTGTAGAACTGAACAATAAATTTCTGTTGTTTGTAGATTATCTAGTCTAAGATATTTAGTTATAGTAGCCAAATGAACTAAAACAATATAGAAATAAAATGGAATCATATTGTTGATCTTGCATCCTCTAACACATTTATTAGTTGTAATAGCATTTTTTGGTAGATTTCCTTGGATTTTCTACATAGACAATCATGTCTTCAAATAAACAGTTTTACATCTTTTTTTTCTAATCAAGTTGCTGTTTATTTCCTTTTTTGCCTTATTGCACTAGCTAGACCAACCAGTACAATGTTGAATAGAAGATGCGAGATCATATACCCTGACTTGATTCTGATCACAAGGGAAAAACATAAAGTCTTTTACTGTTAAGCGTGATGTTAACTTCAGATTTTTTATTAATGCCCTTTATCAGCTTACGAAATTCCTTTCTGTTTCTTGTTTTCTGAGAACCTTTCTCAGAATGGATAATAGATTCTGATGCATGCTTTTTTTTAGTCAATTGAGATGATCATATGATTTTTCTCTTTCAGATTGTTAATATAGTCAGTTGCATTGAATGATTGGCCATTGTTACACCAATCTGGTATTTCTGGGATAAACTCATATATTATCCTTTTATATGTTGTTGGGTTTAATTGTTAATATTTTATTTAGAAATTTTACATATGTTCATGAGGGATATCTGTTTGTAGTTCTGTTTTTTGTAATGTCTTTGTGTGATTTGGGATCAGGGTAATACTCTGACGCTATGAGTTGAGAAATAGTCTCTCAAATTTTTTGGCAGACTGTGTACCATTGATAGAGAATTTATCAGAGAAGTCATTTGGAGTTTGCTTTGTGGGAAAGTTTTTAACTCAGATTTAATAACTTTAATAGTACAGGGCTATTCACATAATCTTCTTGAGTGACTTTGGTGGTTTTTCTCTTATTTGTCCATTTTATCCAAGCTTTTCAGTGTATTGGGATAAAGTTGTTTATAATACTCTTTTATTGTGCAGTAAAGAGTTAGTGGGCTTGGGATGCTCAAACCCTGCACTTGCCAAGGAAAAGACTAGCTCTTGACCGGCTCCTAGGAGATAAGCTCCAAACTTTTAGAATATCCCACCCGATAAGATCATCTTTATATACCTGGGGCTTTTGGCCTTACCAGATAGTTTATGCTAACAACGTGATTTACAGCAAATGGCTGTTTTTGTGTGTTATCCTGAGCCATGCTGTATCAGTTTGATGTCTGGAGGGGCTGGAGATTGGGTAGCTAAAGTCAGTTATATGAATGGTCTCTACCTATGTGATTAATTCCTCAATAAGAACCGCACATATCAAAATGAGCTTCCTGGTTAGCAGTTAATACTTAGTATGCATTGTTACACATAATTGCTGGAAGAATTAAGTGTTGTCCATACAAATATGCTAGAAGAGGACAGCTGTAAGCCCATACCTAATTTCTCCTGGACTCTTACTGCTGTGTCTTTTGCCTTTGATGATTTTAATCTGAATCCTTTCATTGTAATAAACTGTAACTGTGAGTATGATTGCTTTTCTCAGTTGTTAGTCTTTCTGGCAAATCATCAAACCTGAGGGTGGCGTGGAGACCTCTCATACACTTATTCTCTTAATATGTCTAGACTTTGTGGTGATTTTGCTTCTCTAATTACTGATATTGGTAAACTGTGTGTTCTCTCTTTAAAATTTTTTTTTGGCACTGTCATTAGAGGTTTATCAGTGACAAGCTTTTGGTTTTGTTGAACTTTTCCATTGTTTATTGGTTTTATATTTTGTTGATTTCTGCTCTAATCTTTACTGTTGTATTTCTTCTGCTTTCTTTGGATTTCATTTGCTCTTCTTTTGCTAGTTTCTTAAGGTGGAAACTGAGGTCATTAATTTAAAACTTTTTCTTTTTTTCTAAATAAGTGCTTAATGCAATAAAATTTTCACTAAGTATCACTGTAACAGCATCCCATGAGTTTGGTATGCTATGTTTTAATTTTCATTAAATTTAAAATTTTTATTTCCTCTTGATTTTTTGAGTCATGGATTATTTAAGATTTTATTATTTAGTCTCCAAATATTTTGGATATTTTCTGAAGACCTTCCGATTATTGATTCCCATTTTTAGTTCCTTGTCATAAAAATTTAATTTGATAATTTGAACCGTCTTAAATTTATTAAGACTTCTTAAATAGCTTATAATATAGTTACCCTTTAAAAATGTTCTGCATTCAAATGAAGTAAAAATGTATTCTTCTGTTGTTAACTGGACCATTCTATTAGTGACAAGTTGGTCAATTTTGGTTGATTAGGTTTTTTAAGTCTTCTATATCCTTACTCGTTTTTTGACTCCTTGTACTATTATTTATTAAGAGATGAGAAATACCCTATAATAACTATAGTTTCATTCATTACTCCTTACAGTTATCTCAGTTTTGTTTCATATATCTTGAAACTCAGTTACAATAATAACAGGTGAATGAATGTATTTGTATGTCTTCTTGATTCTTTGACTCATTTATCATAATGAAATGATTTTTGTCTCCCCTCCAATTTTGATCTGAAATCTACTTCATCTGATATTAATATAGCCACTGTAACTTTCTTTTGCTAAATATTAGCCTTGGTATTTTTTTACCTCTTTCCTTTTTCTAATGACTGTATCTATTTCCTTTGTAAACTTATTAGCTGTACTCTTTGTTATTTTAGTGATTGCTCTAGGGTTTTGGTATGTATTTTTAACTTATCATAATCCATCTTCAGGTAATATTACACCACATGTACTATAAGAACCTTATAAATGTATACCTCCACTTTTTCTCTCCTAGCCTTTATGCTATTGTTTCATACCTTTTACTTATACATATATCTTAAAATCCACACTGCAATGTTATTATTTTTGCTAAAATAGTAAGTTAACTTTTAAACAGATTTAAATAAAAATATATATTTATATATGTAGATAAAATTTCCTGCAGTCTTCATTTCTTTGTGTAGATTCATATTGCCATCAGGTATCATTTTCCTTCTACCTGGCAGGCTTTTCTGTTGTTGTTGTTGTTTAGCATTTCTTACAGTGTAGGTCTGCTGTTGATTAATTCTTTCATCTTTTGTCTATAGGAGAAGTATTTATTTTGCCCTGGTTTTTGAAAGGCATTCCATTAGATATAAAATTCTAGTTTGAATTTTTTTCATTACTTCATACTCTTCCACTCTTCTAGTTTGCATTGTTTCTCATGAGAAATTTGTATCATCCTCATCTTTGCTCCTTCATACATAATGAATGTTTTTCTTTGTCTTTTAAGATTTTTACTTTATCACTATTTTGATCAATTTGAATATGATGTACCACAGTGTAATGTGTAGCTTGCTTGATTTCTTCCTTTTTTCTTTCTTTTCCTTCTTCCTTTTTTCTTTCTCTCCTTCTTTCTTTTTCTTTCTTTCTCACTCTTTCTCTCTTTCTTTTCTTTCTTTTCTTCCCTCCCCTCCCCTCCCCTTCCTTCATTTCCTTCCCTTCCATGCTTGGGGTTCTTTGAGATACTTGAATGTCCAGGTTTATAGTTTCCATCAAATTTGAAATTTTTCTGAGCATTATTTCTTTAAATACATTATTCCCCATTTTCCCTTCTTATTTCCTCTTCTTTTGGGTCTTCTATTACATGTTAGCTACTTTAAGTTTTTCTGTAGCTCACTGATGTTCATTTCATTTTTAACGTCTTTTTCTCTGTCTTTGCTTCATTTTATATCGTTTCTATTGCTAAATCTTTAAGTTCACTAATGTTTTAAATATTTTCTTCTCTAATGTCTAATCTTTTATTAATAGCATCTAGTATATTTTTTATTACAGACATTGTAGTTTTCATTTCAAGATGTTCAATTTAGATATTTTTTGTATCTTTGATTATTTAAGGTATTTTATAACTTTTTAACATATGGAATACAGGAATGACAAATAGTAATATACATGTTTGCTGATTCTAATAACTGTGTTAGTTCTAGGTACATTTCAATTGATTAATCTTTTTACTCATTATTTATATTTTCCTACTTCTTTGCATGACTGGTAATCTTTTGTTTGATTCAAGACATTGTCAGTTTTACCTTGTTGGGTACTAGCTATTTTTGTTTTTCCTGTAAATATTTTAGAGCTTTGTTCTGAGATACAGTTAAGTTACTTGAAAATAGTCTTGGCTGGGCGCAGTGGCTCATGCCTGTAATCCCAGCACTTTGGGAGGCCAAAGCGGGCGGATCATGAGGTCAAGAGATTGAGACCATCCTGGCCAACATTGTGAAACCCCATCTCTACTAAAAATACAAAAATTAGCTGGGTGTGGTGGCACATGCCTGTGGTCCCAGCTACTCAGGAGGCTGAGGTGGAAGAATCGCTTGAACCCAAGAGGCGGAGGTTGCAGTGAGCCGCGATTGCGCCACTGCACTCCAGCCTGGCAACAGAGTGAGACTCCAACTAAAAAAAAATAGTCTTATCTTTGCCTGTGAATTGGGTTTCCTGAATACAGCACACCGATGGGTCTTGACTTTTTATCCAATTAGCCAGTCTGTGTTTTTTGATTGGGGCATTTAGCCCATTTACATTTAAGGTTAATATTGTTATCTGTGAATTTGATCCTGCCATTTTGATGCTAGCTGGTTGTTTTGCCCATTAGTTGATACAGTTTCTTTATAGTGTCTATGGTCTTTACAGTTGGTATAGTTTTGCAGTGGCTGGTACTGGTTGTTCCTTTCCGTGTTTAGTGCTTCCTTTAGGAGCTCTTGTAGGGCAGGCCTCTTGGTGATGAAATCACTCAGCAGTTGCTTGTTTGTAAAGGATTTTATTTCTCCTTCACTTATGAAGCTTTGTTTGGCTGGATATGAAATTTTGGGTTGAAAATTCTTTTAGGATGTTGAATATTGACCCCCACTCTCTTCTGGCTTGTAGGGTTTCTGCTGAGAGCTCCACTGTGAGTCTGATGGGCTTCCCTTTGTGAGTAACCTGACCTTTCTCTCTGGCTGCCTTCAGTGTTTTTTCCTTCATTTCAACCCTGGTGAATCTGACAATTATGTACCTTGGGGTTGCTCTTCTCGAGGAATACCTTCGTGGTGGTCCCTGTATTTCCTGTATTCGAATGTTGGCCTGCCTTGCTAGGTTGGGGAAGTTCTCATGGTTAATATCCTGAAGAGTGTTTTCCAGCTTGGTTTGGTTCTCTCTGTTACTTTCAGGTACACTGATCAAATGTAGATTTGGTCTTTTCACATAATCCCATTTCTTGGAGGCTTTGTTCATTTCTTTTCATTTTTTTTTCTCTAATCTTGCCTTCTCACTTTATTTCATTGAGTTAATCTTCAATCTCTGATATCCTTTCTTCGATTTGGCTATGGAAACTTGGGTATGCTTCACAAAGTTCTTGTGCTGCGTTTTTTAGCTCTTTCATGTCATTTGTGTTCTTCTCCATGCTAGTTAATCTCATTAGCTTTTCATCTAACCTTTTTTCAACGTTCTTAGTTTCCTTGCATTGTGTTAGAACATGCTCTTTTAGAGAAGTTTGTTATTACCCACCTTCTAAAGCCTTCTTCTGTCAATTTGCCAGACTTATTCTCTGTCCAGTTTTTGTTCCCTTGCTGGCAAGGAATTGTGATTCCTTGGAGAAGAAGAGGCATTCTGGTTTTTTGAAATTTTCAGTCTTTTTGCACTGGTTTATCCCCGTCTTTGTGGATTTAGCTATCTTTGGTCTTTGAAGTCAGTGACCTTTGGATGGGGTCTCTGAGTGGCCATCATTTTTGTTGATGTTGATCCTATTACTTTCTGTTTGTTAGTTTTCCTTCTAACAGTCAGGCAGTCAGGCCCACGTGCTGCTGGTCTGCTGGAGTTTGCTGGAGGTCTACTCCAGGCCCTGCTTTCCTAAGGGGTATCACTGGCAGAGGCTCCAAAACATCAGAGATTGTTGCCTGATCCTTCCTGTGGTAGCTTTGTCCCAGAGGGCTACTTACCAGATGCCAGCCAGAGCTCTCCTGTATGAGGCATCTCTGTTGGGCACCAGTGGGAGGTGCCTCCAGGGGAGGATACATGGGGATCAGGGAGCCACTTGAGGAGGCAGTCTGTGCCTTATCAGAGCTCAGACACTGTGCTGGGAGATCCTCTGCTCTCTTCAGAGCTGCCAGGCAGGGACATTTAAGTCTGCTGAAGCTGTGTTCACAACCATCCATTTTCTCTGCCTCTGTCCCAGGAAGGTGGGGGCTTTAAAGTCCCTGACTGGGGCCGCTGCCTTTTTTCAGAGATGCCTTGCCTAGAGAGGAGGGACTCTAGGTGAGACAGCCTGCTGTGCACTTGCTGAGCTGTCATTTCACTCAGTCCAAACTGTAATTTTAAAGCCAGCTACCTACCTGAGCCTCAGCAGTGGCAGACGCTCCTCCCCACACCTAGCTTGAGCATCCCAGGTCCAGGTCAGGCTGCTGTGCTGGCTTTGAGAATTTCAAGCCAGTGGGTCTCAGCTTGCTGGTCTCATGGAGGTCGGACCCGCCGAGCTAGACCACTTGGCTTTCTGGCCTCAGCCCTCTTTCCAGGGGAGCAAGCGGTTCTGTGTTGCTGGCATTCCAGGTGCCACTGGGGTATATAAAAGAAAAACAAAACTGCTGCAGCCAGCTCGGTGTCTGCCCAGATGGCTGCCCAGTTTAGAGCTGGAAACCCAGAGCCCTGGTGGTGTAGGTACCGGAGGGAATCTCCTGGTCTGTGTGTTATGAAGACAGTGGGAAAAGCACAGTGTCTGGTCTGGGGTGCAGGGCACTGTCTCTAATAGCTTCCCTTGGCTAAGAGAGGAAGTTCTCTGACCCCTTGCACTTCCTGGGTGAGGTGATGACTCACTCTGCTTCAACTCACTCTCTGTGGGCTGCAGCCGCTGTCTGAGCAGTCCCAGTTAGATGAACCTGATACCTCAGTTGGAAATGCAGAAATCACCTGACCTTTTTGTCGATCTCTCTGGGACCTGCACATTGGAATTGTTGCTATTAGGCCATCTTGGACCTACCTCCTATATTTTTTTATATAGGTACCTTTCCCAGTGGAATAACTTTCTTTACATGGCTCTGAATTACTCATGTCAGCCTGAAGGAGTCCTTCTGTATTTCCTGTGGGCAGGACTTCAGGAGACATACTTCCAGAATGTTCACTTCCCTACTAATTTATTCATTCTTTTTCCATTGCATGACTTTAAACATGTCATTCTACTGGCTTCTGGCCTTCATTATTTCTAATGAGAAATCTGTTGATAATTCTGTTAAGAATCCATTATGTGTGAAGGATATGTCTGCCATGCTGCTATGAACCTCCATCTTGGTGTCTTATCTTTTGATGGTTCAAATATATGGTGTCTCCTAGAGTTTATCTAGTTGGAGTGCACTGAACTTCATGGTTGTAGGTAGACTTTCAGGGCTTTCCACAAATTTGGAAATTGTTTAATGATTTTTGCTTCAGCTGTTGTTTCTCACCCCCTTTTCTCCTCTTCTTATGAAACTCTCATTCTGCATATATTCGTGGACTTGATGGTTTTGCACAGGTCTCTTACGATCTGTTTAATATTCTCTTTTTGCCCCCTGCTGACTTGAATATTTCAATTGACATGTCTTAGAGTTTGCCAGTTCTTTCTTCTCCCTGTCCAAAGCTCCTTTGAAACTGTCTTGTAAATTTCTCACTTTTGCTATGGGACTGAGAGATTCAGAATTTTGATTTGTTTCATTTTTATAATTTTTGTGCCAAAGTCTTGGGACTCTTTTTGGAGGGACATTATTCTCCTGAAGTCCTTTAATTCTTTGTGCATTGCTTATTTAGCCATTTAAGCCTGTTTAAGAGAGTTTATAGCCTTTATTAAGGCCAATGCCTGGGCTGTCTCAGAGCTTTTTTCTTTTTACTGAAGGACTATACTTTTTGGTTTCTTTTTCAAGAGTAAATATTTTCGGTGTTACGTCAACCCTGAAAATCATGTTATCTTCCTTGTCTTCTCTCAGAAATTTGTTTTTGTTGCTTTTATTATAGTAATTGTTGTTTGGTTAGTAAATTTTCTGAACTAGTATTTTTTGGGGATAGTTTTAAATTCATATAACACAGATAAACCATCTTAAACTGAACAGTTTGGTGGCATTTAGTACATTCACAGTGTTGTGCAGCCACCATGTCTATTTAATTCTAAAACATTTTTATTACTCCAGAAAAAGTCTCAGAGCAATGAAGTAACTTCTCATTCACCCCTCCTGCTAGCCTTGCACCACAGATTTGCTTTCTGTCTCTGTGAATGTATCTAGTCTGCGTATATCCTATAAATGGAATCATATAATATGTGGCCTTTTCTATCTGATTTCCATTACTTAGTAGTGTAATTTCCTCAAAGTTCATCTGTGCTATGGCATGTGTCAGATTTTCATTCTTTTTCCATGGCTGAATAATATTACATTGTATGGACAGACCACATTTTACTTATCCATGCATCTGTTGAGGCACATTTGTGTTGTTTCCACCAGTTAGCTATTGTGAATATTTCTGCTGTGAACATAAGGAGTGCAAATATTTGTTCAAGTTCTTTCTTTCAGTTTTTTTGGGTATATACCCAGAAGTAGTATTGGACAGCCATGTGGTAATTCTCTCTTTTAACTTTCTGGGGAACTTCCACACTGTTTTCCCTAGCAGTTTCATAGCTGTTTTGCATTCTTGCTAGCTACCCACAAGGATTCTAATGTGTGGATTCTTGCCAACACTGTTATTTTCTGCCTCTTCTTTTTATGGCCATCACAGTGACCAGAAATAGCATCTTGTGGTTTTGATTTTCATGTTCCTAATGACTTAAGATAGTTAGCAACTCTTTATATTCATGAGTAATCTTTGGATACTATATTCTTTTTCTGCTTCCCGTTAGCCTGGTGATCGTCTAGCTATCTAACAAACTATTTCTTAAGCCAAAATAATAATGGTAATAATTAATAATAATATCAACCACACTGTCTTTACAGATTGTGTTTGATTGGGAACACTTTTACAGGGCTGTTTTGAAAACTGTTTTAGACTCCAACTCCCACTTAGAGTGTAAAAGTCAGACAGAGGTGAGCTTAGAGAGTCTTAGATATTTTCTGGGCATGCATCTTACCCTGGACATTAATGCAGCTTTCTCAGTTCTCAAAAACTACATGGAAGCTTTTTTTAGAGTCCCTTTTGCCCCAAATTTCTCTTTCTCTAGGATTTTCCTCCAAGGCACTTAAAAATATCTGTTATTTGCCTAGTCTCTCTCTTTCTCTCTCTCTCTCTCTCTCTGTCTCTCCCCTCTCTCTCTCTCTCTCTCCATCTCTCTCTCTCTCTCTCTCTCCTCTCTCTCTCCACCTCTGTCTCTCTCTCTCTCCCTCTCCCCCTTCCTCCTCCTCCTCCCTTCTCCCCACTACTACCCCATTTTAAAAGCAGATGTTGCTGTGGCCAATACCTTTGCTTTTTTATACTTTCCAAAAGCACAGCTTGGGAAGTCTCCTCTCTTCTGAGGGAACTCTCAGGCTGGTGAAGGAAAGTCAGGCACTCAAGGCAATCCTCCAGGAAGTCACCAGACAGGTCAAAACATGCAGCCTTAATTCTTTGGAAAAAAGGTTCACATTGCGGTTCCTGGCACCAGTCATCTGCACCAGCATCTCAGGTTGCTTTCCCAAGGTTGCTGCTGAGATAGAAGTAGGTGCAAGTGTGTATGCAGGGAACTTATTACATTATAGCAGTCTTTAGAGTACCAAAATTAAGAAACTTACAAAAATTCATTAAGTGTTCTCTTGGTATCTGTGAGTGTTTTTGTTTGTTTGGTTTTTGTTTTTGTTTTTGAGACAAGGTCTCGCTCTGTTGCTCAGACTAGAGTGTAGTGGTGCTATTTCAGCTGACTGCAACCTCCGCCTCCCAAACTCAAGCAATTCTCCTACTGCAGCCTCCCAGGTAGCTGGGATTACAGGACACCCACTACCATGCCTGGCTAATTTTTGTAAATTTTCAGTAGAGATGTGGTTTCACTGTGTTGGCCAGGCTGTTCTTGAATTCCTGAACTCAAATGGTCCACCCATCTCACCCCCACAAAGTACTGGGATCACAGGCATGAGCCTACCAGCATGTATTTGTTGGTTTAATTACACATTTTCTCTGAATACCGCTTGTAAACTTCACAATCTCATTTTTGTTAAGGTATATACTTGAAGATAGAGCGTTTTGACTCTTCCTACATCTATTCCAGCTTCTAGAGACATTTTAAGTTCACATCTGACCCATTAGTTTTCACTCACACCTCTTTCTGTTTTTCTTTCTACTTTTTAGGTTGTCCGCACAAATCAGTGTGCAGGGGAATTTGTCATCACTTTTCCTCGTGCTTACCACAGTGGCTTTAACCAAGGCTATAATTTTGCTAAAGCTGTCAACTTTTGCACTGCTGACTGGGTGAGTTGGAATGTGGTGGACCTGCAGGTAGAAAGTGTAAAGAATATGGGTAAGGATTATTGTGGAGAAACTAAGCGTTGTGGCCTCCAGAGAGCCACACACAGTCTTGAACACACTTGCAGCTACCTACTGGACGCCAGTGCATTGAACACTACCACCGGCTTCGGCGCTACTGTATCTTCTCCCATGAGGAGCTTATCTGCAAGATGGCTGCCTTCCCGGAGAAGTTGGATCTTAATCTAGCAGTGGCTGTACACAAGGAGATGTTCATCATGGTTCAGGAGGAGCGATGTCTACGAAAGGCCCTATTGGAGAAGGTGGGTGGTCAAGAGCAGGGCTTAGAGATTTAGTCACATATGCTGTGTTACAGAGACACAGACCAACATTGAGTAACCACTGTATGTCTGATCTTTAAATCATGCATTTTGAAATGGAAAGACAGAGGCTGTATGTGTTATATTTTTTCTTCCAATTTCTCTACAGCTATTCTTACAAGGTTGAGTCCACAGTAGGGCTCAGTGTTGGCTGAGGTGGGGTATCCGCAACCTGCTCCTAGTTTTTACAGTATATGTGGGTTGAACACCCCCAGGGCATCACGGAGGCTGAGCAAGAGGCTTTTGAGCTGCTCCCAGATGATGAACGCCAGTGCATCAAGTGCAAGACCACGTGCTTCTTGTCTGCCCTGGCCTGCTACGACTGCCCAGATGGCCTTGTATACCTTTCCCACATCAATGACCTATGCAAGTGTTCTAGTAGCCGACAGTACCTATGGTGAGCGTGGGAACACTGGGGGGATGGGTAGGAGGTTACAGAGCTGAGCCAGATATGTACCCTTCCCGGCTATCTTCCTCTAGGTATCGGTACACCTTGGATGAGCTCCCCACCATGCTGTACAAACTAAAGATTCGGGCTGAGTCTTTCGACACCTGGGCCAACAAAGTGAGAGTGGCCTTGGAGGTGGAGGATGGACGTAAGCGCAGTGAGTGATGGGAAATGGAAGGACCCCTTGAATAAGCCCTTTTTCTTTTGGGTATTCACAGCCTTCTTTTTCTGCTAACACTGCCTACCTGTTGCAACTTGCACTCTCTCTAGGCTTTGAAGAGCTAAGGGCACTGGAATCTGAGGCTCGTGAGTGGAGGTTTCCTAACAGTGAGCTGCTTCAGCGACTGAAGAACTGCCTGAGTGAGGTGGAGGCTTGTATTTCTCAAGTCCTAGGGCTGGTCAGTAGTCAGGTGGCCAGGTACGTGAGATGGGAGAAGGCAAACAAGGGTGGCAGTGTGTGAAAATGAATAACAAAAGTGGACAGACTATAAACAAACAATCCCGTTTGAGGCTGAGGCACGAGAATCACTTGAACCCTGGAGGCGGAGGATGCAGTAAGCCGAGATTGTGCCATTGCACTCCAGCCTGGGCAACAAGAGCGAAACTCCATCTCGGAACAACAACAACAAAAAAAGCACAGACTCAGCACTCGGCAGGTTTTATTGAGAAACGGTAGATAATACCTGGAGAAAAAAAACAAAAACAAACAGTATAATATGAACTAGAAATTACTGAAGTAAACAGTTTCAAACATAATGTGGCAATAAGAATAACTATATACTGGCAAAATTGCAGTCTTGTTCTGCTTCTTAGGAAATCTCATAAAATTATGCAGATCGGAATTTCCACAAAATTTACTTTTGGCTCCGTAGCAAGGTAAAACTTTAGATGTTAAAATAATCCTCAAAATTTATTTAGCTGTTAGTTTCCAAATGTGTATGACAATAGATGCATAGACTTTTCAGGCTGAAAAATCAAGTATATAGTTATGTACGGTCAGGCGATGCAGATGTGTTCGGAGAAAAGCATGACTAGACAATTTGGTGGTTGTTGAATACATGCTGTCTGTCTACGTAAACCTGGATGCTGTGACCTCCTACGTACCAAGGCTGTGTGGAGAGCCCATTGCTCTTAGGCTGCAAACCTGCACAGTACGATACTGTACTGAATATTGTTGGCAGTTGTAACACAGTGGTGAGTATTTGTGTGTCAAAATATCCAAATGTAGAGTTAGTACAATAAAAGCATTGTGGAAGATATAAAATATGGTACACTTAACCATACATGAAACTTGCAGGACAGGAAGTTTCTCTGGATGAGGAACTGACTGGCGAGAGAATGTGAAGCCTTTGGACATGATTGTACACTCCTATAGACCTAATAAGCACGTTACACTTTGGCTACATTAAATTTATATAAAGGTATCTTTTTTAATGGTAAATTAGCCTCAGCTACTGTAATTTTCTTTTTAACTTTTGTTCAGAGTATGTTTGCAGATTTGTTATATAGGTACACTTGTGTCATGGGGGTTTGTTACACAGTTTATTTCATCACCCAGGTATTAAGCCTAGTATCCCTTAGTTATTTCTCCTGATCCTGTCTCTCCTGCCATGCTTCACCCCCTGATAGTCGCCAGTATGTGTTGTATCCTCTATAGCATGCATCCATGTGTTCTCATCATTTAGGTCCCGCTTATCAGTGAGAACATGTGCTATTTGATTTTCTCTTCCTGTGTTAGTTTTGCTAAGGATAATTGCCTCCAGCTACATTCATGTTTCTGCAAAGGGCATGATCTCGTTCTCGTAACAGCTGCCTCGTATTCCATGGTGTGTATGTACACTTATTCTTTACCCAAGCTATCATTAATGGGCATTTAGGTTGATTTCATGTCTTTGCTACCGTGAGTGGTGCTGCAGTGAGTATAGCATGGGCATACATGTTCATGGTAGGAAGATTTATTTAACTTTGTGTATTTATCCAGAAATGGGATAGCTGGGTCAAACAAATGGTATTTCTGCCCCTAGATCTTTGAGGAATTGCCACACTCTTAACTAATTTATGCCCCCCACCAACAGTGTTTAGTAGGAGCTCCTTTTTTCTCTGTAGGCTTGCAAGAACCTGCTATTTCCTAAGTTTCTCATAATTGCCATTCTGACTGGTGTGGTCAGGTGGTATCTCAGTGTGATTTTGTTTTGCATTTGCCTAATGATCACAGAGGCTGCGCTTTTTTTCATATGTTTGTGGCTCGCATGTATGTCTCTGAAAAGTGTCTGTTTATGTCCTTTGCCCACTTTCCAATGGGGTTGTTTTCTTCTTGTAAATTTGTTTAGGTTCTTTTATAGATGCTGGATATTAGATCGTTGTCACATGCATAGTTTGTGAAAACTTTATCCCATTCTGTAGGTTTTCTGTTTACTCTGTGTGTACACAGTTTCTTTGTCTGTGCAGAGGCTCTTTAATTAGGACTCATGTCAATTTTTGCCTTTGTTGCAGTTTGTTTTGATGTCTTCATCATGAAAGATGAAGAAGGCATTTTGTCCATGCCTGTGTCCAGAATGGCATTACCCAAGTTGTCTTCCAGGGCATTTATGGTTTCAGATTTTACCTTTAATTCTTTAATCTGTCTTGAACTGATTTTTGTGTAAGGTATAAAGAAGGGGTCCTGTTTCAATTTTCTGGAGATGGGTCAGCCAGTTAGCTCATCATTTATTGAATAGGGAGTTGTTTCCTTATTGCTGTTTTTGTCAGCTTTGTCAAAGATCAGATGGTTGTAGGTGTGCAGCCTCATTTCTGGGCCCTCTATTCTGTTTCATTGGTCTGTGAGTCTGTGTTAATTGTCTTATTTCATAAACATTTAATTCCTATTTGAAATGTTTTACTCTTTTCTGATAACAGCTTAAAACACAAATGCAATGAGCAGTTGCACAAAAGTATTTTCTTTCTCCATATTGTCATTCTGTAAGCTTTTGTTTTAATTTAAACTTTTTTTGGTTTGTTTTCCATTTCAAACATTTTTGTTAAAATTTAAGACGTAAAGGCAACACATTGGCCTAGGCCTACACAGACTCACAATCCTGAATCTTGCCATCTTCCCCCATCCACATCTTATTCTAGTGGAAGGTGCTTAAGGCACTAACACATGTATAAATGTATCTGGTATGATAATAGTGCCTCCTCCTGGAATACTTACTGATATTCCTTTTGAGGCTGCCTGACAGTTAACTTTTGTTTATAGTAGGAGTATATTCTAAAATAGTGGTTTTAAAAAAAGTAGTGTGGTGTCAAAACATTAACCAGTTTGTAACCGTTTGTTATCTTTAGCAACTATTAGATTCTCTATGTGACGGATGTGCTAGATAGAGTCTTATATGACAGACAGCACAGTGGGTTGTTTACACCAGCATCAACACAGACACATGAGGACTGTGATGTAATTTTACAACCGCTACACTGTCAGCAGGTGATAGGAATGTTTTAGTACTATTATAAATTTACAGGCCCACTATCAAATACGAGGTTTGTCATTCACTGAAATGTCGTGTGGTGTGTGAGTGTACGTAAACTGAAAATTTTAGGTAAAGGCAGAAATAACAGTAATCATTAACCACAATGCTAAATTGAGTCAGGTCTTTTTTTTTTTTAATTTTTATTGTATTTTATGTTTTGGGGTACATGTGAAGAACATGTAAGATTGTTGCATAGGTACACACGTGGCAGTGTGATTTGCTGCTTTCCTCCCCTTCACCTATATCTGGCTTTTCTTCCCATGCTATCTCTCCCCACCTCCCCACCTCCCCACCTCCCACTGTCCCTCCCCTCTTTCCCCTTCAAACAGACCCCTGTGTGTAGTGCTCCTCTCCCTATGTCCATGTGTTCTTATTGTTCATCACCCGCCCATGAGTGAGAACATGCGGTGTTTGATTTTGTGTTCTTGTGTCAGTTTGCTGAGAATGATGGTTTCTAGGTTCATCCATGTCCCTACAAAGGACACGAATTCATCGTTTTTGATGGCTGCATAATATTCCATGGTGTGTATGTGCCACATTTTCCCTGTCCAGTCTATCATCGATGGGCATTTGGGCTGGTTCCAGGTCTTTGCTATTGTAAACTGTGCTGCAGTGAACATTCGTGTTCATGTGTCCTTACAGTAGAATGATTTATAATCCTTTGGATATATACCCAGTAATGGGATTGCTGGGTCAAATGGAATTTC